>BQNB010086413.1:0-28198 GCA_026074375.1 Tanacetum coccineum | reverse complement strand
GCTTATTCCATAAGCTCTAATTGTTTCCCAAGAGCTTTTTAGGTTAGGTGAGATCTTTAGTGTGCTTATTCCCTTTTTTTTAGCTTATTTATCCTAGCTTTAAGCATCTTTAGCTCTTTAAGCCTTTTTTTTAGCTTTTCTGTCAATAAGCTTCCCACAGCTTATTTAACCTAGTTTTTTCTTCCCTTTTTAGCTCATTTAGTTTAGTTTAGACTATTTAGCTTATTGTAACTTTTGTCTTAGCTTAATTCGACCTCAAGTCCAAAAGGACTTAGCAATTTTTGCCCTTAAAGCTTAATAAGCCACTTCTGTCAACTTTGAGCTTATTTATAAGCTTATTTAGTGGTTTTCAGCAAAAACTCTAGTTGACAAAGTTGTTAAGCCCCACGAGCTTAACAACTTTGCTTCTTTGAGTTTTCAAAAAAAAAAAAAAAGGGGAAGACACTTGGTCCGGGTGAGCAAGACTCGAACCCTGGACCAAGCGATACATCCCCTTAACTCCCACACACACTACCACTGCGCCCTTGGGTCTTTTTCGTTAAAGACTCAAGGGCAACAATATTTAAGGGGGTTTTCCCCTTATAAGCTTATAAGCTGTCAAGCTTATTTACGGGCTTATTGTATAAGCTGTGTGGAGTTTGGTATTTTTCGTAGGACCTTGATAGTATAAAGTATTTTGTGTAAATTTTTCAGAATTTTTTGTAAACGTTTACTATTTTTTATAATTTAATTTAGTTAAAGGTTTATTTAATTCATAATAAATACAAAAATTATCAAAAAAATATTTTGCTTTTTTAGAAAATTTTCTTTTGTCATCTAGTTTGTAGGAAAAATATAAAAGTTTTCGTAGGGTCATTTTTATAACTCTTCATCTTTTAAAGAACGGGTCCGGGTACGGGTTTTTGTTTTTACTCGTTTTTGGGTCAAACGAACTCCGTTTTCGGTCTAGTCTTTTTCATTCTTCGTTATTTGACCCGTAGAGTAGTTTAGAAGTGAAAAATTTTCCGTAGGGTTATTTTTAAAGATTTTAGGTTTTCCCCCTTTTGTACGGGATTCGGGGTTTCGTTTTCTAGTTTAATTTCAATTTCGTAATTTCTTGGTTTTTTTAAACGTTTTAGTTCCGTTATTATTAATTTGACCTTTTTCATACTTCCCAAAACCAATTCCTCCCTTCAAACTCAAATCTTCGGTTAGTATCGATTTACCATTCCAGCGCGTTGGGGATTTACTGACCCTGGGGATAGCTCTATACTTCTTCTCGGTATCATGATTGTTGGTTTTTTCTACTTCTTGATATATTTATTTTTGTTTATATTTTATATATTTTATCGGGCGTGAATCCGACAGTCAATTTTTGCGCCGCTGCCGGGGAGGCAGTGTGCATAACCCGTTTATCTTTACGTTTGACCATCTGTATTTTGGATATTGTGAAATATTTTCTTGTATTTATTAAAAAAAAAAAAAGTACAAAAATATTTTTCATTTCTTTTTGTATAAATTATCAGTATATAAACCAAAGAAAAACCAATAAAAACTATAAAAACATTGTCCATAAAAAAGAAAATAAATTTCACAATATGGTTTAAAATACCAATATTTATATTCTCAACTGACGGTATTATCATAATAAGTTCCAGTAAAACTTGTTGGTTCCCAATTCGAACAAAAGATTTAAAAAACTGGCCTTTTGTGTCTGTACGACGTACGGGCTCTCCTTCGGAATGGTAACAAAACTATATAGTGGGGTATAAGGAGGGTTGTTCTAGGAACTACGAACCGAAAGTTAAATAAGCTTCGCGCTTATTCCGTACTACGCCGTCCTCTCACCTATGCGTTTATCTTCTTTGAGAGCTACCGTGAAGTAAAGCAGTAGTATTTGGTTTTAAGTCTGTGCTTCTCATTGTCCGTGTAAAAGTCTAATGGTGATTCATTTTTTGAATATACCCAAAAAAAAAAAATAATTAGTGTAAATTTTCTTTTTGTACTCCTATTTTGTGCATGCGCACTCGTTCTCAAGCCCGTAGACGTCGACAACCACAAGTTCGACAAACTTCTGTTGAATCATCTAATCTTGGAAACCTGAAAATCCTCCCATTAGTTCGATGGCTGATATATGTACTCATGCGCAATTGCTGAAGCACCCCACCGAGGGTGTACGAGGTGCGAGAGTTTATTCCTGAAATCACCGCGAATATAACTTTGAGATCATAGTATGGTCTTCTTAATCCTGGTCCTAACACAAGCTATTTTTTGGAATGATAAAAGAAGACCCACATGCTCACATCCGTTATTTCAACAAGTTCTATTCATTAGATGAAGATTCCGACGTACCCAAAATACGTCGGTTTAGCTTATGCTTTTCCGTTTTTTCGAGGGGCAGCCCGGATTTGGCTAGAAAAAAGAACCCACGGTCGATTGAAACATGGGACGATCTTGTTTCGAAATTTATTACACAAATTCTTCCCCTCCTCCTTAAAACCGACAAATCTCAGTAAATGAATCACGAGGATTGTCAGCAAAAATTTGATGAGACGTTTTATGAGGCTTGGGATCGTTTCAAGGATCTTTTAAGGGATGCCTAATCATGGGGTTTCAGAACATGCATCAACTCGTACATTCTATAATGCCCTTAACTCAAATGATCAAGATTCATTGAATTCATTGTGCGTCTAGGTGGAATTCCCTCTCCCCCCTACCCACCTAATAACTTCTTAGCAAATGCCTCGCGGGAATTGTTTAAAAATCACTCGAATAGCAAGTCTAAGAGTACGTTCAATCAAGAAACAAAGCTGTTGTAGCTAAAAAAATGAGGACAAGCCTTCCACCCAAACAGTCTCATTGATGTTGCTGAACTCAAAGAATGGTTTAGGGCATTTAATCTCGATAGGAAGGAATCCCAAACCCCAACTTCCGCCACCCGTAAAAGAGGTTTTGAACAAACGTTGTGTACTTGTGGGGGATGGTCATTCTTATCAAAACTGTCCCAGCATACTAACAGCACACACTGTACCATGACAATATCAAGAGTATGTGTCCCAGGCCGCTTGCGGCCAATTGTCAACAAAGCTATTTCTGGTTTATCGACTCCCAGATGGTCTCAAATCAAATTCGACCTCCTGGTTTCTCCAGTTCAGAATCCTCATTGCAAATAATCAAAAACAATTTCATATCGCGGAAATAAACTTCAATCAAAACAGAGGAATATATTTCAACCACGGTCAGATGTATCGTCCTCCGGTTCATCAACAGTAGTTAATACAACCAGTAGTCATCTAAGGATCCTGCTCCTCGACACACGTTGTCAAAAACAGATTTTGAAAGATTATGTCACGCCAATCATGCAGTGTGAGAAACAAGCAAAACAAGGTCGAAAAACCTGCAATCCCAAATGGGCAAATTTGACTGATATGCTTTCAAAATTTGGTTACTGCTAATTCAGCTGCTATTCCGGTTATGGACTCTTCCTGGTACACTGTTCAACCCAAAGGAAGTTTTAAAAGGTATCACTACCCGAAGTGGTTGTTACCATCCAAGGGACCAAAAGAATTAATCATGACACGAGGTACAAAGGACACATGCCTCCATGCTAATAACGGATAGCACCGAAGAACGTCCAACCTCTGTTGTTCATATTCAGTCTCGTATTCAAAATCCTTGTGCCCAATGTTGTCCTGTTGTCACTCCAATTCTAAGCATCATACATTTCCATCAAGATGAGAAGAAATGATGAAAGGCGCAAGGAAAATTGCTAACGTCAATCCTCGAGAAATTCTATGAAATCTTTAGAGATTTAAGTTTCGAGATTAGCTTTACCGATGCCTTGATGCTCATGCCTAAATTTGCTTCGACTTTAAAAACCTTGATTGGAAACAAGGAAAAATTGAGCGAACTGGCAAGGACTCCTTTGAATGAGAACTGTTCAGCGGTCATCCTCAATAAGTTACCAAAGAAACTTGGAGACCCTGGCCGATTTCTGATTCCATGTGAATTTACGGGGATTACTACATGCAACGCATTGGCCGATCTTGGTGCGAGCATTAATCTCATGCCTTATTCTGTATGGAACAATCTATCTCTTCCTGAATTGACCCCAACTTGCATGACATTAGAACTGGCTGACCGTTCGATCACTAAACCAATCGGTATCGCTGAAGATGTCTTTGTAAATGTGGGAAAATTTCAATTTCCAGCTGACTTCGTAGTTGTTGATTTTGAACCAGACCCCCGAGTTACCCTTAATACTCTCCGGGCCGATGTTTCTTAAAAACAAGTCATGCTTTGATAGATGTTTATGAAGGTGAGATTACCCTTCGTGTTGGCAAAGAAGCCATCACATTCAATCTGGACCAAACTTCAAGATACACAGCTGATTACAACCATATGACGGTCAACAAAATCGACGTCATTGATATGGTTGTGTGAGTACTCTCAAGAGGTCCCCTAGGATTTGCCAAGTAGATCGCGTAGTGGCAATCCCACTCCATATTCTGAGCCTATTGTTTCTACTACTATTCCAAATCTTACTCCTTTCGGGGACAGTGACTTTCTTTTAATGGAAGAAGCAGATTCATTTCTTGCTCTGGAAGATGATCCAACTTCATCTGAAGTTGATCTAACTTATCAGGATCACTGAGGGGGACATCCTGATTTAGAGGCAATTTTTGAACAGTGAACCACCCACCCCCCTCCCAAAATCCATGAACAATATATGCCTGAAGTTAGGAAAGAAATTCAAAAACTCTGTGAGCTAAAACCGTTGAATCTTCCGTTAATGAACCCCCGAGGTTGAACTCAAGGGAACTGCCACCCATTTGAATACGCTTTTTTAGAGGTGGACGACAAGTTACCTGTCATAATTGCTAATAGACTTAAAAGTTGAGGAAAAAGGCAGCTTTCTAAAGGTTCTCAAGTCCCACAAGCGAGCCATCGCTTGGGAAACTCTCCGATAAAAGGTGTTAGCCCGAATTGTGTACTCACAAAATTCTAATGGAAGAGGACTATGACCATCTATGCAAAGTCAGAGAGGGTAAACCCAAAAATCCACGAGGTTATCAAGAAGGAGGTTGAAAAACTCCTTGACGCAGGATTGAGTTACCCCATCTCTGAAGCCCTTGGGTGAGCCCCGGTACACTGTGTTACCTAAGAAGGAGGTTATGACAGTCATCACAAAATGAATACAAATGAGCTAATTCCTACTTCGAATTAGTCACGGCCTGGGGATGGCGAGTATGTTATTGATTATAGAAAACTTAAACGAAGCACACCCGGAAAGATCACTTCCCTTTGCTTTATAGCCCAAAATGCTCGATAAGTAGCAGGTTAACGTATATACTGTTTATCGATGGCTTTCTCGGGTTACTTTCAAATCCAATTGACCCATAAGATCAAGGATATGACATCATTTCACATGCCCATACGGGAACTTTTGCTTATCGGCGCATGCCTTTTGGGCTATGCAATTGCTCCGGGCAGTTCCAAAGATGTTATGATGGCCATCTTTCCACGCATATGATTGAGAATAAACGATGGAAAGTATTCATGGATCGACTTTTCGGTCTTTGGGGAAATCTTTATCCACGTGGCCTTAACCCATTTGGAAAGATGCTGAAACGGTGTGAAGACATCAAATTTGTCTTTTAAATTGGGAAAAGATAGCCATTTTATGGTATAAAGGAAGGCTTGTTCTCGGACATAAAATTTCTAGTCTGGAATGAGGTGATAGAGCTAAGTCGAAGTAATAGCTAAACTCCCTCATCCGACTTTGTCAAAGGTGTCCGTATAGTCTTCCTTGGGCACGCCTGGTTTTTACTGACGATTCATTCAGGACTTTCCAAAATTGCCCGTCATATGACTCTCATTTGACTTGAAAAAGTGACTCCAGTATGTCTTTTTCATATTGAGGTTTCGATTCCTTTATTACACTCAAAGAAAATGACTGAGGCTGCCGATCTTAATTGCTCCCGACTAGGACTTTGCCTTTTGGAGACTGATGTGCGATGCTAGCGAGTCTTCGCAATTGGGGCAAGTCTTCGGGCCAAAGTTAAAACAAGCTTTTTATCCTATACACTATGCTAAGCAAGACTATGAACGAGGCTCAAAACTCATTACACTACTACTGAAAAGGATTTACGTGCGTGTAGTGTATGCCTTTGAGAACATGTGGAAATTTCGGTCATTCTTTGGTTATGTATAAAAGCATAGTGTATACTGACATTCTGCATCAAGTATATCTTTGCCAATGATGGATGCTAGGCAAGACTCATGCGGTGGGAAATCCTTATTGCTCAAGAATTTGTCATTGAAATGCGGAGACAAAAAGAGCTGAGATATCTCGCCGCCGATCATATTGTCAGACTTAAAATCCGCCATCCAAGACAAATCGAGAACAAAGAATTTCATTGAGCATTTCTGTCGACCTCTTTGGTTCTATTCTCTTCAAGATCAATGTACCTCATTGGTTTGCCGGATTTGCACATTAACCATGGGTGGGATATTTGTTTTAAAGGGAAATGACATCCCACATAAAATAAATTCTTCAAGGATGTCAAGCATTATTTCTGGGATGATCCCTTTCTGTTTAAAAACTGTGCTGATCTTGGTGATATAGTCGTATGTGTTTCTGGGCTAAGAAGCTTTAGACATTCTCTCAAAGCTTGCCACAGTGGATACTGGGGGACACTATATTGGTGCTCCAATTACACAAGACAGTAAAATCTTCGATTAAGGATTCTATTGGCCCCCATCTACAGGATGCCCATGACTTTGTCACCCGTTGTGACATTTGTCAACGTCAAGGAAAAATTACGGCAACCGTGATGGAGATGCATAAAACTCCTGTCCAAGTTTGCGAAAATTCTTTGACATCTGGCGGCATTGATTTTATGGGGGCCTATTCCCGTCTTCAAGAGGATCAAGTACATTCTCGTGGCTGTTGACTACTTTGTCAAAATGGGTTTGGGAAGCAAAGTCGTCTCCACACACCTATATGATGGCCCTGGTTGTTTGCAAATTTTTGAAAAACTCTCTTCTCTTCGATTTGGTGCACCCCAAGCTATCATAGTGGATCGCGGAAACTCACTTTTGCATATGACCAATTTCAAAGTCATTGCTTTATGTACGGAGTCACTCACCGTCTCTCCACCGATATCACCCCAAACAAGTGGGCAAGTAGAGGTGTCAAATGTTGGTTTAAGCGCATTCTTGAGAGAAACCGTGGGACGAAAATCGGCCTCCTGGTTCGGGAACAAGTTTGTTGTTGCTGTATGGGCCGTCGCACAGCTTACAAAACACCATGCGGATGCATCCGTATAGCTTGAGTAATGGAAAGGCATGTCATCTCGATCGTAGTTAGAGCATAATAGCCTACTGGGCCCTCAAGCGCATACAAATTTTTGATGTTCAATAAATGCGGTGTGATCATGGAATAGTTCAATCTGAAATGAACTTAATGAACTTCGTGATCAAGCCTACGAAAATCTTTGATCTATATAAAGAGAAAAACCAAGAGGATACCACGATGCTAAGATCATAAATAAAAAAACCGCACGTTTTCAACGTTGGTGATCGATGTCCTCTCTTCAACTACTAGACTGAAGATTTTCTGGGCAAAGAATATTGAAATCCCGTTGGTTCGGGACCATTCTCGTTGTCCACAAGTGTTTCCTTTGGCGCGTCGAGCTATCTCAAAATACTCAGGGCCTAACTTTTAATGTGACTATTGGTCATCGTATTTAAAACACTACTCTTGGAGGGGACAATACCAACCCTGAGGTTGTCCCGGATATCCAAAACGGTCCCCATGGACAATAATTTCGGGGGTCGGGTCAGCGTCGGGATCCCATTAAAAGCCGCTTTCGTGGGAGGCAACCCATGCTTTTCCTAGCATTAGTTAGTTAGTAATAAATAAGTCTTGTGTTCTTTGTGATTTTAAGTGTTGTTTTATTAGAATTTTGCTTCTGCCCATGCCTGTGCTTGTGTTTTTTTTTGTCCAGGTTTTCACCGGATTTATAGAAGGCTCTCGATCTCTGTCTTTTTTAACCGGCTTCAATCCTAAGCTTCATTTTGGAATTCCAGGAGCCAAATCTAATCGACTAACGTCTTATCTTTTGGCACACTTCATAAACGGCCTTAGATTTACGTAGGAACCCATTTGAAACATCGAGGACGATGTTTAGTTCTAGTATGGGGGGAATCTTCGATTTGATTTTTGCCTGCAGTCGTTGTTATCACATAATCCCGTTTTACCACCAAATTTTTGATTTTTGCAAAAATACCAAAAAAATGAAAAATTTTAAAAATTTTCAAAAATAAAATAAGTGTTTTGTCACAGTTTTGACTTTTCTAATGGGTAGAATGAGAATAATTTTTGACTCGATCGGGCGTGTTGAGCCTAGCTAGTTCCTTCAACTTACCGCGGGTAGGCTAAGCTTTTCACGAATTCAATTGCTTCGAAATTTTATAAGGTGAAGAACAAGAAAGTGATTAGAGTAAATTAAATATATGTTTTAGCTGCTGAACAAAAACTTTTATGAGTAACTTTGTCTTTTTTCTTCCCCTTAGCTTCAAAATTCACCTAATCATACGTGCTCCAATTCAGTTTAACTAAGTCAATCAATGTTTTAGAATATAAGCTTCAAATTGTAACTGATTTTTATAAACGAGATTTTTCTGTTCTTAATAAATTCGAAAGGTAAAATACCAAAGAAGCATGATTGAAGTATGCAATGCAAAAAAATGCATGAATATTGAAATTTTGCCAAATGAAGCTTAAAATTTGAATATATGGAACAAGTAAAAGATGTGGTCGTGTATGCCACTCCGCTTAACCACAGAGGTGGGGGTTCAATAACTAAGACATCTTTACTTCTATGGATTTGGTTGTGTTGTGATTTCTCACCAGGATAGCGAGGGTTCTAGGTGGTGGTTTCAACTAAAACACTTATCCTTAGCATATTAGGAAGAATGGTGTTGTTTGATTTCACCACTACGCTAAACATCGGGGTTGGGGTTTTCAAACTAAGAAAATCGTCGTGGTTGTGATATCCTAATAGGGTGCATGGCCAGATGGGTAGGTGTTTCAAACTACCATCGCTTTCCTAGCTCTTTAAGAAACTTATGGAGTATAATGATGAAGATGTTGCAAAAAGTTCCTACAGTTAAATCTCGTTCTTCTAAAATCAAGTTACAAGGTCCTAATAAGTTGTTTGCTTTGAGTCTTGATTCATCTTGAATTAGACTATGGACATAAATTGATCTATGGTTGTGTTGAATATGTGTACACACATTTTAAACCTTACATTCAGGTTGGGAGTTAAAAGTTCACAAGTCATAAGTATTGAGTGTTAGCATGTAGACTTATATTGAAATTGATCTTGTCTAATTGCCTTTGGTTTAGATCTAGTGAAAAAATCCGGGGGACGATGAATTTATCCTTCAGGACACTTCCGTTATAGATTATTCTTTGGTTGTTTTCATTCTATGATCCTAATGTTGATAAATAAGGATGTCAAACCGGTAGTCAAAAAAAAAAAAAAGAGAACCAAACACAACTCCAAATTATTTAGGGGATAGTTATGGGTACAAATAAATAAAAAATGGTTGAATACGGGACTTGTCGAAGATTTGATTCTTTAGTTTCAGCTTGACCAAAAAACACTTTGCTACTTTTCAATGTTATTAGTCGAGGGAGATTGAGGTTCTTAGTTTTCGTAAATGCTTACTTCATAGCATTGCGTGAGGACACGGCAATACCTTAGTATGGGGGATTTTGGTATGTGCTTAATTACACATACCTTTTACCTTTAATTAACAATGCACTAAAACAACCCCAAATAATCGGACTTATAAATGCCTATAAGTACGCATGTTTTGCTAAGTTGTATTGTTCAGGAACGCGATAAACCAAGATAAAGGTACGAAAAACAAAGACCAAAAACGACAGTTACCGGCTCGGAAAGGTGCTAAGACTGTGTAGAAGTCATTGCCTATAATATATATAGCCGGAATATACAGGGGCCATTACTATGGCTATATTATAGGCCTTACGATTATAGGCTTCGGGGGCTTAGGCATAGCCTTAAAAAAGAAAAAACGAACAAAAAAAAACGAAATAAAGAAAATAAAACACAAACAAAAAACAAAATAAAAGAAAAAAAAAATCAAAAAAAAACCCACACACAGACTCAAAAACAAAAACTAATAAGAAAAACACAAAAAGAAAATCACAAAACGACGGTCAAGGGCTTATGTTAGTTAGTCAGGATGGATAGGTGCGGTGTTAGGGTAAGTTTGCCGGGTTTTTCGGGGGTTTGTCTTGTGTTGCGGGGGTCTTATGAGCTTGACGGTAGAGGCGCGAGGTGTTTAGAAAGCGTTGATTTAGTGAAAGATTGTAGTCGAACGTGCGGAGCGTTTGAGTGGGTAGAGGTCTTGTGTTTTTGAGTTCGAGGAAGGATTTCTGTTAGGAGTGCTTACAACTCCGTGGAGACGGGCTGATTAAGGGGGGTTAGATTAGTTGGATTAGTGGTGTTATTGGGAGGGAGAGTACGGTGGTGTTAGGGGTTTAACGCGGGGGTCTGTGATGATGGTGGGAGGTAATTGGTTTAGAGTGGGGGAGGTTATAGACCTTAGAGAATATAGTGTAGAAGTTTGGTAGGTTGCTAACCAAACCATTAAACCCTTTTAACACCAGTTAACTAAAAATCCCTTAACCCATAAACACCGTTAGTCCTTTAGGGACTATGAGTGCAAACACACCCTATAACCTCAAGGTTCATTACTGCCAAACCCCTAAACTTCTACACCATAAGGACTGAAATTGCAAAATCATTATACAACCTGAGGGGGCAAAGTTGCCAAAACCACAAACTTATACCCTGCACCCCTTTTATATCTATTTCCCGCCAAATGATACTGTACATCCCTTTCTCCCTTCACGTGCTACTGTAGCACTGCTACTTCCCAAAACCCTTACCCCACAACAAAAATATCCCTCTCATCAAACCCCACCCCACAAACACCCCAAATGCCACCTTGGCAATCCCTAACATCCCTATTCGTTGAAGAAAAGAGACAAGAAACCAAGGGACAAGATTGATAGCCTTGGTGAACAAGCCAAATCAATGGCTAGGATGAAGACTTTGGAAGCTCTCACACAATAAACACAGAAAGCACACCCTGCAGTTTTAGCATTATATATATATAGTTTAGGTTTCTCTTTGTAAAAAGCTAAGTAGTTTTAGGTTTAATTTAGGAGTAGTGTAAAACTTAATTTAAGCTTATTTTATTTTCTTGTATTTACTTATCAAGCATTGTACCTTTCTTCTTTAATTAATAAAAATCCAAAAAAATATTGTTCTTAAATTCTGTTTAAACCATCTTTCATTGTCCGTTGATTACTCACATAAGCTTATCAAGCTTGTTTGAGCTTATTTTGTGAAGTTTGGAAGCTGTTGGTATATTTAGATTGTGGATTTGAAAGTTGCTGGTATTGGATTTGGTTATTGGAAATTTGAAATTGGTGATTTGGTAAAAGGGAATAAGCTATGGTGAATGGGTATAAGTTGATTCAGAAGCTGGATTAGTGGGTTAGGATAGTGTTAGGACTTCTACAAAAGCTTTGGACAACTTGTAAGTTCTTAAAGTCCCAATTCTAGCTTATATCTGCTTATAACTGTGTAAACGGCTTATTTGCTTATAATTGTGCTTATTGCTGTTTTTATCTGCTGTTTATGTTCTTTTATTGTCATATGTTCTTACTTCAAGCTTATTTGTAGTTTAAATTTTAATATCTTAAGTGTTAGCTAAAATCAGTTATAAAAACAAAAAACATAGCACAATCAATTAGCTTTTTGTACTGGCTTATTTGATAGTTGAACTTTGCTCATTAGGACCTTTTTAATCTAGTTTATATCTGGTATTTGGATTTCTAGTTCTAAACCTGAGTTTTGAAAGTTTAAAATGGATTTTGGTAAATTAAAGGGGTGTTTGGCTAGTAGTATTAACCTTATGGTTAATACTGTTTGAGCACTTGTGGTTTATAAGTTTGGATTTAGTTTGGTCTAAAAACAGTTTTGGATCATGTTTTGATAGTTTAGATTCAGGTTCTAGTTAATTTTCATGTTTTTTTAGACTAAGTACAATCTGTGGACATATCTAGTTTTATAATTGCCTAGGTTTTGATTTGTAGTTTTCAAGCATTTAGGTTGTTTTTTCATGTTCAAAATGGTCTCTTAATCAAATTTATGATCTGGTATATTTAGTTTTGGTACTGTTGCATCAGTCTAGGTAACAATGGGTCAAAACAGTTTTCAAAATTCAAAGAATGGGTCAAATTTTAGTGAAATTTATGATCATCTTTAGGTTAGTTTAAGTGTAAGTTAGTGTCTGAAATTTTGAGCATAAGCTCATGGCCACGTGATCTTAATCTGTTTTCTGTTTTTAGAATCTCACAAGCTCATTTGGTGAGCTTATTAGAGGGCTGCAAAAGCCCTTTAGCTTGTGTCTTTGATAAAAGCTCAAAACTGTTTATTTTTTAAGCATTTCTGCTTATCTTATTTGGCTTATTTCAGTTCTACTTGCTTATTTAGGGTAAATTTAATTTAGTCTTAGCTTATTTAATTCTTGTTTTAGCTTTTGTGAGCTTATTGCTTAATTTGGTTTTAGTTCAAAAGTTTTTAAAGTTTTAGCTTAACTGTGACCTAAATTGCCTTTTTCTAGTGCTTTTTCTGCTTATTTTCTTGGCTTAATTTTTGTTCACAAGTGCTTATTGGGTGTAGCTTATCATATGTTTTAACTTATTTGCTTTCTTTGTTATTTATTATGTCTAAAAACGGCTTAACAGTTTAGCTTGTTGTCACTTAGTTAAAAAAGGTAATCAGTCACCTTTTCATTTGCTTATTTCTTGGCTTATTTTCTAGTTTTGAAAAAAGTTGTTTTGTAAAAGTTTGTTACATTTGCTTATTTTACAAGTTTTTTTTTTAAAAAAGAAAAAAAATGTTTATTAAAAAGGAGAGGCCACAGGGGTCGAACCTGTAACATCCGAAAATTTTCGAATTTTTGAATGACGATTTCAATCGTTGACTTTTAGGGTCTGGCTTGACTTATAAGAACGACCATCTAAAGCACGTTTTCATTACTCGGACTCTAAAGCAATTTGATGTGAAATGATATTTCAGACAACTTTTCAGTTTTACCCGAAACCTGGAAACGAGCCGAAAAGGGGTAAAACAGCACCGCAAACATTTAACGAACAACCTACAACGAGGACACACAAAAATAATTAAATTTGTTTTTAATTATCAGTATTTATTTAATAAAAATATTAAATAAATTAGTCATCATTTTAATTAAAAGCGTTGTTGATAACGCGAATACTCGAGCTTAAATCCATTTTTATTTCGGACGAGGCAAAACCGGTTCGCAAAATGAATAACAGATATTTTATTAAATGTTATAAAATATTTATGAAATATTATCAAGCGAATACTCATTTTTATCGGAAAAATGATTTGAAAAACAATGGCGCAAGTTTCGTGCGTTGAATCATTCGTTAAGCCACTCAAATGAGTCCCGAACCAATATATTATAAAAGTTTCCCAAAACTTTCACTTTTGGTCCCTGTAATATATTTACAAAACAAACCCTCAACTATTAAACATATTACATTTTAATATTAAAGTTTTATATATATATAAAATTTATATATTAAAATCTCATTTCCATCTCTTATACACACACAAACTTATATATCGGATCTACCCGATCCCCTCACTCACTCGCCGTCACGCGTCTCCACCACGCATCATCACCACCTCTACCGAACTACACCACAGCCACCACGACCCAAAAAGGGTGCGTGTGGGTTGTCTCAGCCACCCATGAGCCACCCAAAAGGATGCGTTTTGTTTAACAGACCCCCCAAAAAAGGGTGCGTCTGGTTTGTAAAGTTAGCACCCGAGGGATGCGTTTGGGTTGCGTAAAAACAGAAAACAAAAATAGTGCGTTTGGTTTTATAAACCCAAAATAGGTGCGTTGGGTTTAAAAAAAGGGTGCGTTCGGTTTGGGTTTAGCAGCCGCACCACAAGGATAGGGTGCGTTTGGTTCCGTTAGTCACCAACAGGGGTGCGTTGGTTTGGTTTTGCACCGGCAAGGGTGCGTTTGGTTTCATAAACAACCACCACCAGGGTGCGTTGGTTTTATAATAAAAACAGCCACAAGGGCGTTAGGGACACAAGGGTGGGTTCGGGTTGAGCTTAACAGCCGAGGGTTTTGTTTGGTTTTTCTTGCACCACAACAGGGCTGCGTTTGGTTATAAAATAACCAAAAGGGGTGCGTCCGGTTTTGTTATACCGCCAAGGGTGCGTCTGGTCCGTCTTAACAGCACCAAGGGGGGGGGGGTGTTTGGTTGTGGGTTTATAACACCCGACGAGGGTGCATTTGTGTCGGGTTGGCTGTTGGGCAGCCGGGGGGACAAGGTCGTCGAGTTTGGTTTCATGGGTTAACAACCGACAAGGGTGCGTCGGGTTGTGGGTTATTAAACGCCGAGGGTGCGTTTGGTTTTCAAACAGCCGGGGGGTATTTGGGTTCATAAAAGGGTGCGTTTGGTTTACCAACGCAGTGGGTGCGTTTGGTTTACCAACGCAGCGGGTCGGTTTGGTTTATAAACAAATAGGGTGCGTTTGGTTGTTTGGGTTGGCTGTCAAACAGCCGGGACAGCCGGGGGTTTGTTTGGTTTGATAATCAGACACAAAAAGGGTGCGTTTTGTTTTGCACCATAAATATATTAATTGTTTCATTTATTTTATCGATTTAATTATAATGTGATGAAATCTATTAAAACTTGCGCGGTCTAGTATAATATGTCATAAATTTTAAAACGGGACTGATATTAATGTATAAGTGATATTAGATATATTATAGACGAGAGTTGAACTAAAAACAAACTATGGCGCGTTTTGGAACGAATAATTAATAGCAGAAAATGGAACATGGGATTCGGGATTCGAGATTTTGATAAGTTAGAATTTGGTTTACAAAAGATAACAAATTATATTTTTACGGACGTTTTGATATAAAACGGGACTTTTAAATCCAAATAACGAAGAAACTGGAGTGTAATCGAAATATATACTTTAGTAGAAAATAAGTTAATTTTAATATATATTAAATCTGGCAGATTATTAATTAAACGATTTGAGCACTTTCGAGTCCGTTTCAGCCTTCCGGCGAAACACGAAAGTTGTTCGTAATGACGTTTTACTTTGCCGCGAGGCTTATCAGTTTTAAAACTTGAGATATAGCGGGTCAAAACTAAAGGTCAACGTAAAAGTCAACGGATATTTTAATTAATATTAATACATTATGAGTACGATTTTGAATGATAAAATAAAGTCGGTTAATATATTATTTCAATTAATAGTTTTAAGATCATTGTTTGGTTCTAAAAACGGAAGGTCTAAAAATAGTAACTTTCTTTAAATATTAGAGATAAGTTATATTGGACGGAAAATAGTATATATACATAAAATATACTAAGGGTTAAGGTTTAAAGACGCGCAAGTGGATTTCTCATCACATGTATATATGTATGTATACATATAAAAATATGTATGATTTCGTGGTAACGATGTACGCATCGTTGGTCGTATTTATTACGTGTTATAATCGAACGACATAATTATAGGTCGTGGTCGAGATCGTTGCAGATTCAGTTGTGATTTAATTGGATTAATTGATCGTGGTCTTTAATCAATGTGAGTTCATAGCCTCGCTTTTCAATCTTTTGAATGTTTTATAACCCGCGAGGGGGATACATGCTTGTCTACAAATTCTTATACTTACTCGGTTATCTTATAACAATGTGATTGTTTTAAGGGATTTTGTGAGTTTATAGCCCCCTGTTTTACTTGTTTTCATACGCTTTATAACTTTTGGGGTGAGAACTTGCTTGTTGCTAAATTGTTTGCAAATTCAATTACATGGTCGATTACATACGTGTTTACATGAATATTTACAAGCTCATATTTACATGAATATTTACAAACTCATATTTACATGATTTGTTACAAATTGGTTTACATACTTATTTGCATAGCTCGCTATGGGATACATTATTTGACTTCATTTTTGGTCACAAATGCATACTTTACTTTTGAAATGATTCGGGTGATTAGCTATCGCCGGTAACGAACATTATAGCATGATGTCCACGTGAATGATATAAAATAGATCTATTTGGGATTGACAACCCCCGTCCGGGTGACTAGCTATCACCGGGAACGAACGTTATAACATGTCGGATCACGTTGGGACTACAGGGCCCCCAACAAATACATACTTGAAACATTTTGGTGACATTAAATTGGTCATGCATTCTTTATAAATCTTTGGGATAAGATTGGTACTTTTGGTGACATTAAATTAGTCATGCATTCTTTATAAATCTTTGGGATAAGATTGGTACTTTTGGTGACATAAAATGTGTCGTGCATTCTTTATAAATCTTTGGGATTTTTACATGGTACTGTGATGATACAGTGGACAAATACATTCAGTTGAAACTTACATTCATATTTAAACTAATCTATGAACTCACCAACTTTAATGTTGACACTTTTAAGCATGTTTTTCTCAGGTGAATTAGATGCTTGGATTATTTGATGTGCATTGGAGTCTTTACATTCAAGTTTTTCATGGTGATGCAATTATGGGACAACTATTATTTTGATTTCAGAAAATCAACGAGATTGTTTTACAAACGACACATTTAGAGGTCGTTCTCTTGTATCTAGCGCTGTGTATTATGAAGTAGCACCCCATGTGGTATTCCGCTGCGTTGTATGATTTTTGGGGGTGTTACAATCACAATCAGAATCATAAGTATCGAGATCCTCAGTCTGGAAAGCAGCATTATGAGGAATGACTGTTGGAGCTTGACTTACTGGAATTCCTGGATCTGCAAGAAATGCGAGTTGCTCCTCAACCAATATTTTTCTAGCTTCCTGAGCTTCTGCTAACATTTCTTTCTCTTTATACCATGTAGCATTCCTTGGTCGCTTAGGCTAAGTGCATTGCCTAGCCATATGTCCTTCACATTGGCAGTTATAGCATTTAACAACTCTTGCCTGCCCAGTTGTAGTATTTCCCCTTGAACTTGTAACATTGTTCTTATAAGTAGTACCAGAATACATTTTTCCTTGTCTCCCCTAAACTTGTTGCACTATAACCCTGCCATCTTGAATACTGGCTTGGTTTCTTGGATTAGAGGAAGTTCTGAGCTGATTATTGGTAGTTGGAAACCTTAAAGAAGCTACAAGCGTTAGAAAGGCCATTGCTTTATTGAGATAAGCAATTGGATCATCTCGAGGAGAAAACACAGGAACTGCAAAACCCGAGTCTACAAACGGTGTCTCAGTCATAAGTTGTGTAGGGGCTTGAGGAGATTGATAAGCAACTTAAGGAATTAATTGTGGAACAATTGAGGTTTGATGATTCATTTGAGACTGAAATGTATGTGATGGTTGAATGGATGAATGATTTAATTGAGCTTGTGATGGATAATGAGATGAGTATTGTTGATTGGGTTGAAGTGATCCATATTGTGATGGTGAAAACTATTGTGATGGTGAAAACTGTTATTGAAGTTGAGGATTATTGTAGGATGATTGATAAGGGTTAAAGTGAGGTGGTGTCATCTGCTAATTCGCAACGAATGCAAGTGGATCTTGGTGACGTTCACGCATAATACATACTTCATTTGCATGGAGTTCGTGTTGTTCAATATATGCATGAAGTTGATCAAAGTTGGAGGTATGCAAATCTTTAACTAGCTTGACATCAGTCACAAACTTACTCCATTCAGGTGGAAGACTATTTAAGAACTTGGTATTAACGTGAAATTGCTCCATGTTCATCTTGTAGATGTTCATATCATTAATCAGCTGAGTAAATCGCAAGTAATACGTATGAAGTGATTCCCACTTGATGTGAGTAAACTTATCAAATGCATCATACAACTTACATTCTCTTTCCTGCTTTGTCAAAGATGTACCTTGCATCAGTAATTGAACTCTCTCCCATAAATCTTTAGCAACTCTGTGATGATTCACAAGTGAATAGATATCAGTAGGAAGACCTTGAAGAATGATATTGGTAGCCTTCATATCACAATCAGCTTGAATTTTCTTAGCAGCAGATAATTCAACATATTTCTTTGTTCTGATCACACCGTTCTCTTCAACTGTAGGCCAAATGAGAGGACCATGCTCAACTGATTCAAGTATCATTCTTCCATGTTCTCTATTTTGCATGTATAATTTCATTCGACTTTTCCAAGAACCATACACGTCTTTGTCCAACATTGGCGGACGATTGTCAGCACCGGAGAGTATCATGTACTCAACAAGAGTATTCTTTTGTCCAAGTAAAATCATTAGATCCATTTCAATGTGATAAGATTAAAATGATCGAACAATGATTGGAGGTTTTTGTGTTAAAGTGAGTTTTGATTAATGAATTTCGAGTCTTTTGGAATACACGGGATTTCACAATTCTTGATAAAACTGAGATATCAAATATTTACAGGATTTTACAAATCAAAGAACAACCGTATAATTCACTTAACAAAACGTGTATAGTTCTCCTTAGTAAAGCGTATAAAGCACCCAAGCAAAACGTATAAATCATCTTTACAAAAGGAACGTATAGATCGCCTGACTTATAACTCGTATAGATCGCCTGAACTATTACACACGTATAAATCGCCTGACTTAACACACGTATAAATCGCCTGAAGGAAAACATGTATAGATCGCCTGACCACAATAACACTTCGAAACTCAAAAATCAAAAATCTTAAAAAGACTAACTTTTTGACGTTTTACCCTATTTTTCTTGTACAACTTAACTATCTAAGACTATTAGAACCTTAAAAACACAAACTTTAACGTTTTTGACACGAAAATTTTGAAATCAAGATTCTTGGTACAAAACCCTCTGTTCAACCAAAAAGACTCAAAAAGATGATATTGTTTTTTGTTTTTTAATGATTTTCTTGTACTTCTAGTCTAAACTAAGATAAATAAGCAAGAAAGTTATGATCTTTATGGTTTTTAAACCCACCTTTTGAATGATTCGAACCAAAACACGCCTAGAACGAGTAGAAGAAACGCACACAAAACCAACACAAACACCCCATGGCTCTTGATACCAATTGAAGAATAATCTTATCACAAGTATGGAATGATTACTTAGAGTTTTAGAGAGAGAAAGAGGTGGTTGGATGAACACTTAAAGAGAGAAAGAAAACATGTAATATTAGCTTAATAAATGTGATAAATGAACAACCAACACCCTCTCCAAGCAATGAAGAGGGTTTATATATGCCTAGCTAACCGGCCATGGGCTTACGGTATGGGCTTACATTGTAACTTTGGCCCGGTTAGCTTTCTAACTTAATCTTACAACTAACTACGAGCTATGACTAATTATATTGGTAGTGACCGACACTTTTTGTATTTCTAACAGACAGTAGGCTAAAAGCTGCTAGATGGAGTTCACTTGTTTAGTGGAGGAGTAGTTCCCGCCAAGAACCTAAATCACAAAAGTGAACAGAATTCTCTAAGCCACGGGAAAGGAGTTTTTCAGGACTGAGGTTTTGTCCAGGTAACTCGGATTGATGGAAATTTTGCCCAATTCTTTCTTGACAGCCTCAGGTGTAGGATGAGCCACATATTTACCATTCTTATAATCAAGGCCAGTTAATGAACAAAAGGTGTTAAAATCAAGTGTCAAAGGTCTTTGCCCATTTAAAACTGAAAACTTGATGAGGAATTCCCTAAGTGGACATTGCTCAGTCTCATTAGTTGATAGAAAAGGGTCATAGGCAACAGCGGTGCTCCAAAACTCCCTGAGGAAGTTTTGATAGACCACTAAGGGACAGTTGGTAATAGCTTTCTTCAAGGGACAATTTAGCAGAAATTTCATTATTGGCTTGTAAGCAAGCACATTTGGTGGGTAGTTAAAGTTACCCACCACATTATTGGTCTGAAAAGTCACATTGTCTACAGTCATGTTGTTCCATTAAGGAGCATACTTGATTGTTTGTTGTTCTGCCATTTTAGATGAATGTGTTGAAAAACAAAAAATTTTAATGGCAGAATATTACACACCAGATGGTCACAAGTTAATGTCTAACGTTGATCGCTGCCATGAAATGTGTAATATGTTATCAAAAGGAGTACTACAAAGATGGATATCTTTGTAATGAGCACGATTGATAAAACAAAATGGTTTTAAAAGAGTAGTTTTCAATGAACAAAAGATGAGTTAAGCTTGTTATTACCATAAAAGATGAACACCCACATAGTTGCTTTGTGAGAGAAATTAGGCAGAGTATATTTGCTTTGTAAATTTGTGTGTGTGTTTCACTGATGAAGATATTGTGTCTCTCTTCAAAGAATTTGGTCATACTAGAAATCAAGACAATGCACCGATATTGTTGTTGATCAGATCATCAAACCTTGTGAGACCTTTGTGGCCGCCATCATCAACCCAATATAATATATCTATTGTCGTGAAAGACAACTGCTTTTGACAACTTCGTTTTTCTAGAGCACAAAATTCCTTTGGGTGAATGTACTATAAGAAAATGTGGACTATTTAGAACTAGGGCCTTGGGAATATTTCACTTACCAGATAGACAGACAAGGGGTCACAAAAATCCAAGACAAGATGGTACTAACACTCTTTCACCAAAGTTATCATTCACCACTCTTAAAAAAGAACAATACAATCTCCAAGAGAAGCAAGATTTGCATGCATACCTCCATGAGATGATATTTGAATAAACACTTGAGATTCGTCTCTCAAAGGAAGAATCTAAAATTATTGGAGCTTGACTTCTAAGTCTATGATTAAGTCGAGAATGGCGGGAAAACAAGGCTTTATAAGAACTTTTACCCTTTGCTATACTACAGGATTTTTACAACCTCCTAAGAAGGCATGAAAGTTCAAGAAGCCTACTTCTCCTAAACTCTCTACTGTCCAAGCTTCACCTGATGAACCCACAAGGAAGTTAAAGAGAGTTAAGAAGCCTGCCAAGAAGTCTTCTGATGCACCAACTGCAGGTGTTGTCATTAAAGAAACTCCTGTGAAGGCTTTGTCTAAGAAGAAGGAAAAGATGACTGTTAAGAAATGCAAAGGAATTGATTTTGTCTCTGAAGTGGCATTAACTAAAGAAGCTCAGAATGAAGAAGTTAGAAAGAAGAGTTTGAGGGACTTTCACAAGACTCATCCAAGTGGTTTTGGTACTGTTACCAAAACTGCTCCAAGTGCTGCAAAAATCAAACCTTCTGTCACAAATTAAGGAACTTGTGTTAAACCAGAGGTTCCTGATGTGACTGAAGAAGAATAAACTGAAAGTGAAGCTGAATCTTGGGGAATGGATGAAGATGACTGACATGTGTTTAATCACATATCATTTTTCTTTATTAAAATAAGCTTAAATAACCAAAAATACATGAAAAATACATTGTATATGTGTGTTTCGTCAAATGTATTGTGCAGGTAACGAATATTCAAAAAAGGACAAAATGGAAGCCAAAAATGACAAAACTGAGCATGGGATTGGAAGAGCGTGAGTAAAAACAAAAATCCAAGAGCATATTTCATAACAACCCCGTAATACCTTTTCATGGGGCTGGGTCAGCCCATTAACATTATATGATAAAAGCATAACATAAATTAAGCTAAAATCTAAATGACCAAATTCCTTATCTAACCATGGCCCCAAAGAAATACAAAAGCCCACTCCACAAATAACCCAGTTTCAATGTCAAACGATACAAAAAACAGTCAAATGTCTTTTTTTTTCCCTTCCTATCATTCACTCCCTGCAGAAAATTAAACCAGTAAAATTCTTCTCTAACACAACTACGATTCCTTCTAGAAGCGATGTAGCAAGTGATGATGACGTCAATATTCGTGGACACCTTGGCAAATCCCTAAGGTGTCCTAATAGTTAATTAAACGTGGAAGTTGATCCTAGGGTCTCAAAGGTGATGATGAGGTATTGGTTACAAAAAGAATGGAAAGGATTGATAGGAATGAGGAAAGCTGATGCTCCTAGAACCTTCTTCTTCAGGCTATAAATAGAGGATTGGATTTCACACAGAGGCATTCTTTTTTCTAGCTTTTAGTAGTGTAATTTAGATTATTTTCTGCTTATTGTAATTTTAATTCATGTAATTTCCTTTTTAAAGCATTGTAAACCTTTCTTATTAATAAAATTCAAGTTTCCTTTTAACTTCATGTTTAACTTTTATACAAATTTTGTTTAAATGTGTTGAGATAAGCTCTTATTACCCTATTTAGCTTTTACCTCACTCAGTTAAGCTTTTACAAAGCTTAACTGAGCTATACCTCTCAAAAAGTCATAAAAAGCTCTAAACTGGATGATAAGCCAGATTTGGATGGGCTTATGGGTTTGTACCAGCTTGTTTTCAACAAGCTGGAGCTTGTAGATAAGCTCTAAAGAGCAATTTAAGTCTGTTTAAGCAAAGGACTATGGTATGTTTACTTTTCCTAATTTTTACTTAATTTCAATCTCAGCTTATCAAACTGCTTATTTTGCTTATTCCCTGCTTAATTGTGCTTATTAATCTTTGCTTAAGTGCTTATCATGTCTAGAATTGGCTTAATATAGTGTAGGAGTATCTTAATTTGAAATTTTCATAATAACTGTCATTTTGAATCAAATCTAGCTTATTAGTCTAGCTTATAAAATAGTACTTAGTCTCCTAAATTGTTTGCTTAATTGGCCTAGATAATGATAGAGCTTTATCTGTTTAACTAAATGAAGGCTTATAAGGTTAGAGTTATAAGCCTAAAAATAGGATTTTCCAATTTTTTAAAGGGGTGTTTGGTTAAGAAATTTAAACATGTTCAAATGAATCAAACAATTTTAGTGCTTAAATCAGTTTGCATAAGCTCTAATTAGGACTTAATATTAGTTTTCTTAAGCTTAAATTTAGTTTTGTTATGTTTTAAGGTTTGTTTATCAGTAACTCAAGTCTGCTAGTCATATATGTTTTTCAAAACTACTATTTTGGTGAATTTTATAAATGTGTACTTGAGTTGTGGTTATTGTGATCAAATTTGGTTCTATTTGCATCATTGCAAATCTGTTTTAAGCCATTAGCTTAAGGAAAAGCCTTTAGAGTGATTTTGATCAAAAATAGTCTAGTAAGTTTTAAGTTTTTAAGGGTCTGTATTTGTAGATCATTTAAGGTTATGTCACAACTTAATTTAGGTAAATCTTTGTTGCATTTAGCTTATTATAGTCTTGAGATAATCTGTTTCAAGTTTCCATTTAGTAAAAGTAGCTTTTGAGTATTAAATTTAAAGCTTAAAGTAATCATTAATTTTCAAAAGGCCAAAAACAAGTAGTTTATCTGTCATTTGCATTTGTATTTTCTAGCTTAGTTTTTGAACTTATTTGCTTTAATTCAGCCTATTTGTCTTTTGAGAGTTTAGTACTTTATCTTTCAGCTTTCTAGCTTTTTTCCTAGTGCTTATTAGTCCATAATCTTAGCTTAAGTTTAATCAAAAGTCCTTTTAAAGTCCTTAGAAGTCTGCCATTTTGATGTTTTTAAACTGGTTTTTAGCTTAATTTGTTTGCTTATTTTCTATCTTTAGTGCTTATTGAGTCTAGTTTAGGGTTTGTCTTCAGCTTATTTAGTTTCTTATTTGCTTACAGAGTCTAAAAAGCCTAACAGTTTTAGCCAAAAACATGCATGTCAAAGTCTTAAAAAAAAGCTAAACTGTTATCTTTGAACTATCTTTTTCTAGCTTAAAAATAAGTTCTGGAAAAAAGTCCTTAATTAAAGTTTCTTATTTTACCTTAACATTTAGCTTTTTCAAAAGAAAAATAAAAAAAATGTTTTTAAAAAAGGGACAATCACAGGACTCGAACCTGTGACCTCCCCCACACAACTCACACGTCTTTCTAATGCGGCCTTGGGACTTTTACATTATGTCTTTGTTACATTTATTTCTTAAATGCATTTTCAGTTTTGGCTTATTAAGCTTATTTGATTTTTAGCAGCTTATTGGTTGAAGCTTTTTCATCCGTTTTTCTTTATAAATCCTTAGAATAAGCTCTAGTATTTTTAGGAATTTTCTTAAATTTTTAGGATTTAGTTTAGTATTTTTAATTTAATTTTTAGTATTATCTAGTTTAAAAAATAGTTTTAAATAATTTAAAAATTCAAAAAAATATTTTTTGAGTTTAAAAAAAATAGATTAATGCATTTAAGTTTAGAAATTTGCAATTTGAGTGTTTAGAGTTTTAATTTGTCATTTTAGTTAAACAGTTAGTTAATTTTGGTTATTAATTAGTCTTTATCTGATTTAATAGTTGTTAGATTTTTAAATTGCTTTAATTTCCAGTTTAGCATGCCTTTATGTGATTTCCCTTTGCGTTATTAGATTTAGAATTCAAAATCCAAAATATTGAATATTCAAGCATGCGATCACGAACCGAAACAAGATTTTCAATTCACACTTCGTCGGGATACGACATCCGGGAGATAAAATATTATTTGTCCTCAAGCAATTTTTATATCAAACGGGATACTCTCTATACTATTACATATTTGGTATTTTAGGATATATATATATGTATATATATATATATATGTATATATATATATATATGTATATATATATATATTATACACTAAATCTACCGAATCAAGTTTTTGGCGCCGTTGCCGGGGAAATGTGTAACGATTATCGAGTTGAAGTTTGAAGATTATGGCAATTGAAGACCCTTCCCGTGAAGTTTATTGTTTTTTGGTGAATATAAATTTTACATTTCTCTATTATTTTTCATTTTCTTTTATATAAAATTAAAAAATATATAAAAATATTTTATTTTTCTCATTTTTATTTTGTAGATTTATTAAAACACCAACAATACTTTCCTAAAGTATTGAAAGTACCAAAAAAAATTGAAAAACAACAAAAATAAATCATGTTGTCCATTGTTTAATCAATCGGCTCCCCTTTTTAGATAACAACTATAGAGAGAGGTTATAAGGAGGTGATCCTAACGAACTTCGACCGAAAGGAGAAGGTTTTTAAAACGCTTCGCGCTTACCCGCTTTGTCGCTTCTTTGTGCGTTTTCTAGAGAGCTACCGTGTACTTTTGACTATCGGTTAAAAAATATTTTTCTCTTATTTTTTAGTGCATGCGCACCCGCTCTTCATCGAATTTAATTGTTGAATCTTCCACAATTCCGAAGCAAAGTAATCGTAGATGTTCCAAGCAAATAGTCGAACCCAAGCTTCGTACTATTGTAGAGACTCCCAGTTGCTACTATGGCGGATACGCATACTATGTCAGAATTACTCCAAGCACCCACCGAGGGTTACAGAAATGCTATTGTTATTCCCGCTATACTTGCTGAAAATTTTAAGCCTAAAGCCGGGTTACTTCAATTAGTAACTTCGAGCCAATTTTATGGTTTTGAGAGGGACGACCCTCATGCTTACATTCGTTGGTTTAACAAGATCACTTATACGCTAAAGTACAAAAACATTCCACACGATGCTATCAAGTTGATGCTTTTCCCATTTTCTATTGAGGGGGCCGCCCGAATTGGGCTTGAAAAAGAACCCCCTCGTTCTATCCATACATGGGAAGATCTCGTTTCTTCTAAGTTTTTTTTTTTTGGAATTATTTCTATTCCTACCGTCAAAAAGACTACAATCACAATACTGAATCATGAATTTTCAGCAGCGATTTGATGAAACGTTTAGTGAGGCATGGGACCGATTTAAAGATCTCCTTCATAAATGCACACCTCATGGTTTTTTAGAATTGCATCAAATCGACACGTTTTATAATGCGTTCACACAATCCAATCAAGGTTCTTTAAATGCAGCCACCGGTGGTAATCTTTTGAACCGTACTCCTCAAGATGCGTTGATTATTATTGAGAGTAAGTCGAAAGTTCGTTCTTCAAGAAATAACCCGATTGTTTCAAAAGTGAGTACTACTACTTCTTCTCCATCTCCTTCTCCGTATGTTACCGCTCTTACCGAAATCATTAAGGAATTAGTACTTATTAACAAGGCTACTCAACAAGCTTCTATGAAAGCCATAGAAGAGATTTATGTTACTTGTGGTGGACCGCATCCGTACTATGAGTGTCTTGCTACCGATGGCAACACTTTTAATGCTTCAGCAGCCACGGGGACCTATAATCAAGGAGGTCCCGCATAAAAAAGAAAAATATTACCTTTAATTTTAATAAAATAAAAATTAAAAATTAAAAAATAATACCGGTCTCAAGGAACACAAATTATCGAGCTAAGCAACCAAATTGGACCACGCCGATTTTCCTCCATCTCGAATAGTGTAGAACAATCAAAACTATAATCGGTATAATTAAAATCAAGGACATTATCAAGCTCCGAACAATCAAGGAAGAAGGCAAAACTTCAATCAAGGAAACAACAATTATCAAGCTCCAACTTTGCAAGCTCCAAATTATCAAGCTCAAGTTGGACCTTCGAAGGAGTTAACGAACTACATGAAAAGTAATGAAGCTACTTTGAGAGCCATGCAAACTCAAATGACTAATATGAAGATGGAATTGCAGAATGAATTCAAATCTTCTCTTGATACAAGAACCAATAAGATAGAAAATCAAAACAATCAAATAATGAACATGTTAACTAATCTTACTATGCAAAAGTAAAATCCCTTGGGTTTGGGATCACTTCCTAGTAATACCGTAGCTAACCCGAGAGGTGACTGATGGCATCAAATAACATCTATTTTATAGCATCATTTATCCCAAGTATATTACCCATTTTGTATAATTATTGCAAAGAATTGTTACTTAATTGTTTGTATTTGAGAATTACAGTAATTATAGAGTACTTGGTGAATTATTGCAAAGAATTGTTACTTAATACCGTAGCTACCCTATATCATTCTTCATCCTAACAATTGGTTAAATATGAATGGGGATGTGATCGAACACACATGTCTATCCTGACGTTCGAGGTGTGTATGTGTGCTTCAGCTGCCTTGTTGGAGTGATACTTCTAGTGAAAGATTGTAGATTGATCAACCTTACGCCTTTCCATATAAAAACCCGTATTTACCTTTTTAAACTTGTTACTCCTTGGCTTTAGTGGTGGAGATGTGTATCCTTACTAAGCTTATGATAGAATACTCATCACGGCCGAGTAATTGAGCGAATTAGTTACATGTTACCACATAGATTAGTTGAGTGATTTGAGTGTTTTCATCTTCCTATTTTATGAGGTGTTTAGTTGTGTACTTGTAATAGATCGAAAGGAAAATATCCTTAGGGATACATTTTTTAAACTTCTAAAGGCTACTTGAGGACAAGTAGGATTCAAGTGGGGGGATATTTGATGACATCAAATAACATCTATTTTATAGCATCATTTATCCCATTTATATAACCCATTTTGTATAATTATTGCAAAGAATTGTTCATTAATTATTTGTATTTAAGAATTGTAATAATTATGGAGTACTTGGTGATGTTTTGCTAAAAGGCACGCATTTTGGAGCATAAACGAAGAGTTTAAGAAAGTCTACTGATCTGACAGCAAATACGTCGTATTATTCTAGACCTATATGACGTATCCAAGACTTTGACGAATCAAAAGACCATTGCCTGACTTTGAAGAATACATCGTATCCACATTAGTATATACGTCGTATATTATACTTTGGTCGAATATCAAGAAAAGCTCATTTTTAGCCAATACTTCATACCCAAGAAGTCCGATACACCGTATCGAGGAGGTCTAATACGCCGTATCCAGGAGATCCGATACGCCGTATCTATATTAGCTCAAGAAAATTCTGGAATATTTTATTCTTGGAGCCCACACCAAAGTCATCCAATACGCCGTATTGAGCTTATCAATATGCCATATAGAACCGACTTCCAGACCACGATATATAGACGACCCTAAACTCAGTTTTAGGTATGCAAGTGAATCCCTAAACCACCAAGTCGACTAAGAGATGAATAAATGAGCCTAGAAGGTCAGAAAAGAGCCTCAAGATCATAGGAAAACTCATGTAATCTTCACGCAACCGAATACGCGTTCGATTAAGGTTTCTGTTAGCCTCAAAATATTGAGTCGA
>BQNB010086412.1:0-28198 GCA_026074375.1 Tanacetum coccineum | reverse complement strand
AAAACGACCCGGGAACGCAACGTTCCGGTTTACTACTTTGATTTTATTGAGACTTTCGAGGATATCCTTATATATATTTATAAATATTTATATTTATATTATATATATTTAAGGTGTAGTTTCGATGCGATCAAATAGTTTACCGATTAATTATCCGTTTTAAGACATTGCTTGTAAAATGGGTTGATTCGAGTTGTATGTCAATCAATCAACAATATGAATCACAACAAAACTATATAATGTAATGAACTAAATAAACAATAACAATATAAAGAGATAAGGAAAGAAACAATCAAACCAAGACACCAAGATTTATAGTGGTTCGGCTACGAAGCACCTCTTCTCCCTAGTCCACTCCCCGAGTACTCCACTCGAGATTTCATTATGTCAACAAGCTCCCTTTAGGTGGAGAAAACCGTTTACACGTCGCTTACTTTATTTTCCGACACTAAGCTAGATGTCAAGTCCTAATCTTAGCTAGAACCAATCTAAGACTTCACTAAGTCTTTACACACTCACAAGATATATACTCTTGGATTGACACACAATCTAATTCACACAAATACATAATTTACACTATTAGATCTACACACAATCCAATTTACACAACACCACAAAGAAAATATAATGAAGATTTGTGATCTTGAGGAGGAGGAAAGAGATCACTTGATAACAATTCGTTTCTAGATTATTACGATTGTTCTTCTCTTGCACTTGATTAGAAGAAGAGAGGAAAAGGGAATTAATCACTTAAAACAAGATCAAGATATGTTAGTGATCAAGATATGTGTTTGAGAAAGAAAGAAAGAAGAGAGAAAAGTAGATCTGAGAAAATTCATGGTAAGAGTCCAGTATTTATAGGAGACAAAAAGAGCCGTTACTCTGCTAGAGGTCCTGGCGGTCCCTAATATATTAGGGGGGCGCCAGGCCTATAAGAGGGTCGCCCGTAGAGTACGCTCCTCTTTTTGTCTTTTAGTAGGGAAGTTGTTATCTGTTTTGGAACCTTCTATTTTGGGGGGAAACCTCTCATTTCAAATTTATTGTTTTAATAAAACATTTCTTTTATGAATAAATATTTTGTGTATATATTTTTGTAAATACACTTTTGTAGAAATGTAAGTTTTAAGAAAAATATTTTCTTGATCACTAATCATGTTTAATGATTTGTTTATCCATACCTTAAGTGATTAATCTTAGAAATAGAATATTACGATTAGTAATTTATAAACGTTTAATTTTATCGTAAACGTTTTTAGATTTTGTTATTATCAAAACATGAGGTCAAAAAAATATAAATAACGTTTTTAGACATTATTTGTATTAACATACATGTTCAACTTCATCCCTATCAACTCCCTCTTCAGCCCTTTCTGTCATTTTTTCATTAACCACTTCATGTGGAACCACATCCCTACCATCAAGTTCATCAAACAAGTCCACCACCCCTTTACCTTCAATTGCCCCTTGCTAAAATTCATCAAACGAGTCTGTTACATCTTTAGCTTCAATTGCTTGATCAAGTTCATCAAACAAGTCGGTAATATCTTTAGGTTCATCAACTAAATGATATGGATCATGTTGCCAATCGACATCATTATCTTACTCCACCTCTTCATCCCCCAACCATGTCTCAAGATCTCCTACCTTTCCACTTATGCTAGCATCATCATCTGTGTCATATATCACACCATTAAACTCATCATACAAATGCTCTTCCATCCCTTGTTCAGCTTGGACATCATTTGCCAACTCTAGAGAATCTTGAGTTGAATTCTCTAACCCAAACTCATAGTCAATCGTTGCAAATAGTTTTTTAAACTCAAACTCGTCACTCATCCTTTTTTTCCCTTTTTGTCATTCATTCGTTTAGCAAACCATGGAGGTGGGAACTCATTATCAAAATCAAATATACCAAAATCATTATTAACAATAGTTTCATCCTTCCCAGCTTTGTTGGAATGATGTCACTCTAACAATGGTAATTTACAACCGTTTTCACTTTCACTACCAAACTCCTTTTCTAACAGCATCATTGACATCATGATCCTTCATAATTTCTATGATCACCAACCCTTACCCTTACCCATACTCATCATTCTCTCCATCATATGCCTCTCTACCAATAAAACACCAGTTTCAATATACACCTCGTTAGACATTAGTGGTAGCAAACCTTCATCAAATGACTCTTTAGGTATCCTAAAATGCGTGAACAAAAACCTACCATCTATGTAGCCTAAATCCTAAAACATTTCTTCCAATATGTTCATTGAAAACATGTTAGAGTGAACTAAGTCAAACCAATCTTGAAGAATACTAGTAATCTTAAGATCAACCAAGAACAATAAGTGAGATGTGGGTTGGATTGTTAGAGAAACTTGGATGGAATATGGATGATGTATTAATGAAATGAATGGAAAACAAATGGAACAACCAACCCTCTCCAAGACTAGGAGAGGGTGTATTTATACTACATTTGGCCGGCCATGGGCTGGAGTTGGGCCACCCATGGGCCTTGGGCCGGACTAGATTACTAATCTAATCCTTATACTAACTATGAGCTAAGACTTGTTACAACTTTGGAAGTGACCGACACTTTTCGTGTTTCCAACACATTGCCTGTGCTCAGCATTTGGCATGACATCTTTAACAACTTCAATAAGACCCTATACAAATGAAATTTAATTAGAACCACTATACCGGCTGGGAAACCATTTGCCAAAGCATAGTAGGTTAGGCACTCTTTAAACTAGGAAATACTTGTATACTTTTCACCAACCTGAAATATAAACATAAAAGTTGTGTCTGCTTTTACCTTTGGTTTCCTTAGTCTCCAGTGTGTAGTTTCATCATACATTGGATACCTCTCCATATGTTTTTCAACAAAAATGAAAGGATCTTCAATGATTCCATCTTTATCAGCAGTCTTAAGACTTTTTAGCAGCTCATTCATGTAAATATCATGTTTCTTAAAAGTCTCACCTCTAACATTATCTGCGGGCAAACAGTTTTCTTCATTTGGCTCATTTATTCTTGAATCTGGTTTATCTTTTGCTTTAGCCTTTTCCTTTCTATTAGCATTCATCCTATTTCTAAGTTCAATTAATTCATCTTCACCAGGACTAAGATAGTCAACTGACTTATCTAACTGATAGTCACTTTCATCATCACTCTTATACTCAATCTCTGTGTCAACTTCAACAATACATCTCCTAGTTTCAACAACATCTGATGCATCTTCACTAACCATTTCTTTTCCCTTGTCTTTAGTCCTAGTCCTAGCTTCAACACCCTCTATAGTACTATTCCTAGCTTCAACACCCTTTGTATTACTATTCCTAGCTTCAACACCCTGTGTTTCAACCTCCATCTCAGCCCAATCAACTATTTCATCAACAGAAAAGTCATTGCAATACCTCTTTTTGGGAGGGCCTATTTTCTTAGAAACTAAATCATCCATGTCATATGTAATAGCTTGACTTAAATACTCTAAAAGATTCATATCTAAGTGATCAAGATAAAGATTAATCCTACCAAATGTTTCTTCAACATCAAACATGTAAGAGGTTGACCTATCATCACTAACCCTAACTAAACCCTTTTCTAAGTCTTGGCTTGGTACTTGGTAATACAAACCTTGAAAGTAGCAGCCACACTTTTCTTCTAAAAATTCAGCTAACTGTTCATACGACATCCTTGGAATAGCCATTTCAAGGATGACACCATCAACATAATTTAACGGTAAATGGGCAAAGTAAACATCATTATGAACATAAAATTGATGTAGGTCGGTACTAGGGATCATTCTGATAGATTAAAGAAAAAAGATGGGTTCTTCATCAAATTAAATTAGGGAAAACTCAACCATAATAGATTAAAAAATTAGAAAAGCTAATGAATTAAGCGATACTTTATTACATAAATTAGGTTTCTTGGAGTATCTGGCAATTACAAAATTTCCGGAATAGATGATTGTTACAATTAGGGTTTTTTAATCGAGTGTGGTATGATCGTATTGTTGTTGTTGTTGTGTGTGTGTGTTTAGGTTTTAGATGTTATAAGAAGGCAAAAAACCTTGTACTTTGTTTTTGCTAAAACAGACCCCTCAAAGTGTATAACGGGAATATTGTAACGGAAAATAGGGAAAGATGGGTTAAAAATATGCCACGTCATATTTTTTACTAATCATGGCTACAATAAGAAGATTAGCATATTCCAGGCACACAAAAGAATAATTAAAAGATGAATACCTACAAAAAAAATAAGAGGTAACTTCGATGCATTTTTAGACCATTTGCCCATACATGTATGAAATCGTTTTTTTAATTTAAAGGATTGCATTATAAGTAATGAAAAGTTAAAACAAGTCCGACCATAAACTTTTTTAAACAACAAAAAAATATTATACGATTTCAAATGTATCATATTAGATTATTTGTAATTATTTTTCAAATAATGGTTTAAAGTGTTAATTTCAAAAATATTTTGGCACCAATTAACAACAATAAACAACTTGTTTATCCACAAGTGAAAAGTATTATAAACAATGGGTGTAAAAATTGTTGACCGCAAAATGCTTCACCATCTTCTTCCTCGTAGCAGAACTTTGCCCTGTTTCAACATATTTTCTTAAAATCACATGAAACTACAAATACAACGTTATATTAGCTAGGAACCAAACTTCGGTATATATCATACCACTCTATAATCAATTTAAAGTTAAAATTGTTAGAAATTTTTTTAGGATGTGTGCTTATAATCTTAGTTATCTTTCTTGAATCATGTGAATTCACTTTCCATATAAAGTATTTCGACTCTATCCTTATCGGGATAATTAAGAAGAAACACTTTGTTTCTAGGCATAAGAGAACAAAGCAAGAACAAAGAGGATTGTGATATTTGTATGTTCAAAAGCGAACGAAGTTGTGTGTTAATAAACATGATACAGTTGCCAGCTAATAGAGGTTCAACGCAGTTAAACTTGGTTGAATCTGAAGAGACACAACCCTTCACCAATAAACATGTTGGTTGGGACCCCATCTAAGGGCTCTGCCCGTTGACCCCGCAAGGGGCGGTACCCCTTGACCCTGCAAGGGACGGTGCCCCTTGACTCTGCAAGGGGGAGTGGCCTCCTTAAGCCCCGCATCTTTTTCGTGGTCGAAGACATATTAGCTCAACGTGTGTACACTCTACACTTCCCTAACTCGTATCCCAGCCGAATATGAAATCTCATTGGTCTCTAATAAATCTCAATTACCTAAAATAGATGATGGCATGTTCATTGAGACCCCAACAAAGGACTCTGCCCCTTGACCTCACAAGGATCGCTGCCCCTTGACCCTGCAAGGGCCGTGACCCTCTTGACCCCTACAAATTTTTTGTGGTCGTAAACATATTAGCTCAAAGTGAGTGCACTACACACTTCCTTAACTCGTATCCAAGTTGAATATGAAATCATTTGCCTCTAGTAAATCGCAGTTACCTAAAATATTTAATGACATGTTGGTTAGGACCCCAGCAAAGGGATTTGTCCCTTGACCTTGCAAGGGGGAGCAGCCCCCTTGACCATCACATCTTTGTCATGGTTGAGAACATATTAGCTCAACGAGTCTTTTCTTTGTTGGTGTACTCAAGGTTATAAATAGCGTGAAGCATGACGTGGCGGCATAGGAAAGCCTCAAGCTTTAGCATGAGGCATTGCCTCCTAGCATTTTTAAGGCGTGACTCAAGGTGGCAAAAAATATTTATAGAGTGGTCAATATTAGTTAGCTACTAGGCTTAAAATTGAGTTATGGAGTTACTAAGCCCGAATTCCATACAACCCAAATCATAAATACTTGTAAATAAGATCAAGTCCATGAAATCTTTTAAAAGCTTCAAAAAAAGGCGCGCTATAGCGCGTTTTATCACACCTTATCGCGCTTTATTGCACGCCACACCTAGAGATGATGCCTTGGCCTGTTTCATAACGTGGAGGCCACGCCTCGCGCTATAGCGCCACTATGGCGCCGCTATAGCGTGCCTTTTAGAACCCTAGGTGTACTACACATACCTATACATGTTCCTTGTTGGTGTATTAGAGACAACTACAGCGGTGGAGAGGGACAACTTGGTGGTGTATTCCTTGTTGGTGTGCTACTCATGCCTATGCATATTTATATGGTCATGTAGATCTTATTTTAGGTTTGATTAAGCTGGACTATAAGCTTATTATGTTGTAGAGCTGCCACACCTAGAGATGATGCCTTGGCCTGTTTCATAACGTGGAGGCCACGCCTCGCGCTATAGCGCCACTATGGCGCCCTATGGCGCCGCTGTATAGTGCGTGCCTTTTAGAACACTTAGGTGACTAACACATACCTAATTACATGTTTGCCTTGTTGGTGTATTACAGAGACACTAACAACAAGCGGTGTAGAGAACAACTAGGTGGTGGTATTCCATATGTTGGTGTGCTACTCATGCCTATGCATATTTATATGGTCATGTAGATCTTATTTTAGGTTTGATTAAGCTGGACTATAAGCTTATTATGTTGTAGAGCTTGATAATATCAATGTCCTTAAAATCTCAAGTATATAAAGCATAAGGGTTGAAGAGCTCGTGTCGAACCTTTAAAAGCTCGACTACTCGAGTAGCGCAATATAGGTTCACATACTCATATCATCTGGAGTTTCTCGTCTCTTATCTTTTAAATTCACATATCACTAGACAATTAAGTGGCGTAGAAAAGACAATTAAGTAGCAGCATATAACATGTTTAAATATTAATACGCCAAATAGAACATCCTGACTATGTTTGTGTAAATTAAGAATAAGGTTTCATTTGTTTTTCGAAAAAAAGCATTTCTTGACTGTTTTGTCCGCAGGAGGGAAGATGTTATCAAAGAAGTGTGTTTGTTTTTTTGCAGACATAAGTGCTAAAAAGTGTTAGGATTTTATAACTAGTAAACCACTTTTACTACGAGTACGCAGCGGATGGATCTAGTTTGACATTAAAGATTAACACACGTATAAAGAATGAAACACTAACCTTTTGTTGAATGACTAAAAGCAATCAACGAGAATCTTTACATGGAAACTTAGTGACTAAGTTGTCACCTTTACGGTTGCTCACACAAACACGTCCAACGAACACATCAAGATGCCAGTCTTTACTTCACGCCTCACAAACACCTTATGTTACACCTTTCTTGGATCTAATCTCACAAACAAAACCCTTGTTATTAGAACCGAAAATCTCCAAACCCTAATTAGGGTTTATGCAATTTTGGTTGAACCGAAAACCAAGAAAACAAAAACCCTTTTGAGGTTTTGAATCGTTGTCGCTTAGGAGAACTAGTAAACCTAATTCCTTAAAGATATTAGCCTAAATTCGAGGCTTGTGGGATAACAAATCGCACTTAGAAACCCTTTAGGGTTTTTGTCGAAATCAAATGAAGGAAAAGAGGAAAAATCAAAATCCATTTTGTAAGGTTTTTCAGTCGAAGGTTTTTAGGAGAGAGGAGAACTGAAAATATAATTTAGGTTTTTTAGAGGATGTGAATGAATAAATAATGAGCTAGGTGAGGGTGTTTATATAGGCACCCAAATCCTAGTCCTTGGTGAACAAGAAAACTTAATTCATTCCTTATTTTAATTTCTCCACCTCTTCATTTTTAAATTGACACAAACAACCCCTCTAGAAAGTCGTAGGGGCCGGCTACAACCAAGCACCCCTTTGGGTTTGGGTTTTGTCAATTTAAGTCCCTTTGGTTTACATGTTTAAATAACCGTTAAGTTAGTTATAAACCATAACGACTATTTAAATATATTCGTGAAGTATATTAAAGAATAAACGTATTCTAAGTGTTTAACGTGTGTGCCCCCAATAGGCTCACATATCTCTAGTCGTATAATACGCGGATCCAACTACCACATTCCAACAGCTCCCACTTGGGAGTTGGAGTAGCGGACTGCGTTTATACTAGCAATGGAAACGTCTAGCAACACGGTTTATATTTATATTTTTTTTATCATTTTACATTTTTTTTATTTTTTTATATAAGACTTCTTTTTGAAAAATTCAAGTATAAGTTTGAACTAAGACTAAATTTTTTGCTATATAATACGTAAAAATTGTTGATTTAAGTTTAATCTCCAAAAATAGCACGTATGATTAGTCTGGTTAGGAGCTTATGGGAGAAAAAGCCACAAATTACATACATGAGCTCTTAAGATTTCCAAATAATCCTTGTTTAGCATCCCACTCATAATTAACACTATCATTTTTCGTTCTTCGCGAAGATTCGCGAACGCTTAGCCTAAAAGTTAAGGAACAAGCTAAAGCTCAACACGCTCGATCGAGTCAAAATTTATTCTTATTCTACCCAACAGGAAAGTCAAAATTGTGACAAAACACTTATTTTATTTTTGTTTAAATTTTTTTCATTTTTTTGAAATTTTGGTGGTAAACACAGGATTACGTAAAAACAACGGCTGCAGGCACAATCAAATCGATAGATCCCCCTATATTAGAATTAAACATTGTCCTCAATATTTTAAGAAGGGTCTCTACGTAAATCCTAAGCCGTTTATTAAGTATGCTTAAAGATAAACATTAGTCGATAAGATTAGAATATTGGATTCCCAAAATGAAGCTGAGGATTTGAAACTCGAGTAAATGAAGGACAAAAACCGCGAGCACGAGAGTCATCATAATCCGAGAAATCCTAGACAATAAACCACAAAACACAAAACACGAGATAATGGAAGAGCGAGCCTCATCACAACACAAAACACTTATTAGCAAATAGAAAGAAAATAGAATGAATAAGCATGGGTTGCCACCCACGAAGCGCTTGTTTAAGGTCACTTAGCTTGACCCGATCCGCCCATACTTGAGCTTGTCAAGGGGGATATAAATGGGGATGACGAACACCCAAATTTGGAGTGTTGTCTCCAGAAATCAACATCGGGCTTTTAGGAGAAAACTGGAAAGCTTTCAAGCCCCGATGTGATGAAGAAGGAAGAGAATTCTCCTTATAAGCAAGAACACCGTGATTGAAAACTTTATCTTCATTTTTGAATGAAAATGGAAGTAAAGTATTAATCACGGGGGAATGAGTAGCAAGAAATCTCGTGGATTCGACTTCAATGCATATCCCTGGATCGTAAATCTTGTTTCTATCTCCCGAAGGAGAAGAATTATCAAGATCGAATCCGAGATCATTATGAGAGGGAATGAAGTAGAAATCCAATTGAAGGGCGGGATGGGTGGGCAAAATATTAGGCACATCAACGGGGATGTCTTCCACCACATCAATGGTTAAATCTCCCGAATCAGGATAATCAACATGAAATGATTCGAACTCGGGAAGGGAAGAATTATCGTCATCTTCCGAGTCAAAATCATCACTCTTAATACCTAGTGGTATTGAGTCATTCAGACCAAAAAATATATCAATCTCTCCCCTAAGAGTGTTAACAGAGATGGGACTCGATGATCGTATTAGAATTGGCTTGAAAAGTTTCCGGTGGTTGGGGAGAAGAGTTACCGTAAATCAAACTCTCTAAAAACAAAATGTCACCCTCCGGATCAGGGTTGATATTATCAATTCCTGGTGGAATTAATTAGAGATGAGTGAGTTCACTAGCGAACTCATCGAAAAGAAAATCAATCTTGGGAGGGGAAACCATCAAAGTATCACGATTGACTAATGATTCAAGAAGATAAGACTCGGCGTCAAAACGATCATTTTTCGGAGTAGAATCGGGGTCTTCATTATGAATCGGATTAAACTCACTAGAAATGATTTCTTCGTCAAGATAAAAAAGAAGGTTCGAATAAGTTATAAAACTCATTTCGTGAATTTCCTCCTCATGACTCGACTCGTCATCACTAGAGGTAGAATTGTCGAAGAGAGGATTGGAATATGTCGAAAAATTTGTCGTTTGAGAATCATCACAATCGGGCATATCACACTCACATTCAACCTCAGACTCACTTGGGGTAGGGACAAGGTTCTTAACTTCTATTTCCGGAATTGTGCTAAGATGCTCATCCTCCATTATGAGAGAGTCCATTTTTGGTGAATCAGGTGTGATTGCAACACATGGAGGAAGTCCATAAATATTAGTGTCTTTCAAGGGAATAGATCTTTCCTCGTCATCGTCATCATCATAGCAAACGGGAATCTTCCAATATCGAGCCTTAGCCGCTTGCTCTTCTTCAATTCACTTTTCTTCTTCCTTCTTTTGTATATATTGACCAACCATATCACACATGGATGTCAATTACTCCATAAGCTTATTTTGAGAATTGAAAAGCTCATTTTGAGAGTTGAGAAGGTCATTTTGATCATTGAAGATAGGATGATTGACGGTATATTGCGGGGGTTGAAATTGGTCAAAACCAAAAGAATTAGGATCATAGCAAGAATTTTGCTCGTGATAATAATCTTCATTCATTGGTTGACATTGGTAAGTTTCATGAGGACCCCCACAATTTTCATAACAAGGAAATTGTTGTGGGTGAAAATTATCAAATTGGTCATAACCGGAATAATTAGAATCATAACACGGATTAGGTTCATAATAATTCAACAGTTGACATTAAAAGCCTTATGCGGGCCCCCACAATGGGTACAACAAATATATTGTTGTTGAAAACTTTGAAAAGTTTGTGGGAAATTAAAGTCTTAATTGTAACATTGTTCCGGATTATAGGTAAACGGAACTTGAGGTGGACAATCGTGACTATAATAAGCATTGTTCCTATAAAACTCATAAGTGTACGTCGGGGGTTGTGAAGATGGGTTAGGAGAATCATCCACAAAATTATGATTGGAATCATAAGTGAATGAATCTTCATCTCCAGAATTGCATGTCGGATGACCACTTAGCAAAGTTTGTGGGAGCTCTTTAATGGTTTGATTTTGGAATAGTTCCGTATTAGAGATAACCGGAACTTCCTGTGGACAATTATAGCCATAATGAGCACCTTTCCCACAAGACTTGCAAGTACATCGTTGACAAAAGACATCATCTAACGAATCACCGCACTCGTAACAAAAACGGTGGTTGATTTGTGGAGGACTTTACGAGGAATTTTCACCGGGGTCCTGTTTGACAACGAATGGTTCTTGAGGAGCATTAACAATGTTGGTATTGTCATTGGATGACTCGTAAGTGTTTAGAAAGTCTTGGTAAATTCCATTTTCATGACAAATTGTAAACCAAACTTCCTTTAATTTCTTTCGCCATAGAGCACATCCTTGACAATTTGGACCTTCAACTGGGTTTCCACACTTCATACAATCCTGAGGGGGTTGTTGAAACGAGTCAGATGTACAACAATATCCTTTATTATACAATGATCCACAAGATGAACACTCTTTAATCGTGAAGAGGGGATTCAAATGATAATCGAGTGACGCCATAAGAATTAAACAATATAGAGGGTAAGAATAAAGAATTAAATAGATAAGAGGTAACGAAGAATATTTTTGGGCTTTTGAAAATAATTCATAAGAAAAGGAATTAAGATAAAAAATATTTTTGGTAACAAAAAATTAAACGTGCACGGTAGCTCTCTAAAAATACGTACAAGAAAGCGGAGGAGTTGGTAAGCGCGAGGCGCTATCTAGAATAACCCTTCTCCTTTAGGGTGATGTTGATCAAACCCACCTTAAACTTCCCTTATAGCCCGTAATCTAAAGATGAGCCGTAACAATGATTAACAAACGGTTATTTTTATATTAAAATAAAAGAAAATAGAAATGTAAATTATTCACAAACGGAAAATAACTTCACGAGGAAGGCTCTTCAAAAACACTAATCTTTGAACGAAACACGATAATCGTAACACACTTCCCCGACAACGGCGCCAAAAACTTGATGCACTCCGAACACACTATATAATAATAATATATAATATATAAGGAGAATATCAAATTATAGTATAGTAGAGTATTTTTCCGTCGGGTTCTAGAAAGTTGCTTTTGACCAAAGCAAAGTTCAAAAACCTCCCGGGTCGTTTCCCAACGAAGCGTGAATTAAGAATCGGATAAGTTCATGATCGCGTGATTGAATATTTTAAAGATTTTCGAATTTGGTTTTCTAAATCCTACTAAATATAAATGACAAGAAGATAAATGCATAAAAACAAGTAAACAAGAAATGAAAATTTAACACGTAAGCATAAAATATAAACGGGAATTAAAAACGCGACATTTTAAAATCTGAATTATCTAAATTTAAACTTAAAATGATTTTCTAAACTAGTTCTAATCCTATTTGACTAACTTATAAGAAAAGGATAAGGAAATTCTAAAACGAGAACACTTAAAGCTTAAAAACGAAGAAAACGAGAACGGGAACGAAATCCCGTTCTTTAAAAATGAAATTTCAAAATATTAACCTTACGAGAGCAAATCTAATTTTCCTAGGATCTAAATGTTAAAAGAAAATTTTCAGAAAAAGAATTATATTTTTTTTACTTTTAATTTATTTATTATGATTTAAAAACTGTTTTAAAAAGAAAATTTCACTAAAAATACTAAATAAAATGGAAAAAATATGAAAAATTCAGGGAAAGTGCATTAAACAGTGAAGATCCTAAGAAAAATAAAAACTTTGAAACACAGCTTATAAATAAGCAGAAAATAAGCTAACTAAGGCTGAAAAGCTTAAAGGGCTAAATGAGTATAAAAGAAAAGTATGGTGAACTAGTAAACGAAAAAAACCCTAGGGCAGTTGGTTTGAGGTGTGTGTTTATAAAAGGGTTGATGCTAAGTTGAGGTCGGGGGTTCGAGTCTTGCTCACCCCCGACTTCTTTGGTTTCCCCTTTTTATTTTTTTGCAAAATCCTAAAAAGCAAAGTTATAAACAAAAAAACTATCAATTTTAATAAAAGCAACTATTTTTGAAACTCTCTAAATAAGCTAGAAATCAGCTGAAAAGCTATGAAAACTTAAGCAATTAAGAGGCTAAAATAGGTTATGACCTAGCAAAATTAGCAACTTATAAACTAACCCTAACCTAATGAGTAATATGAAAAGAATTAAGCAAATAACATAAGCAAGAATGAGCTCAAATAAGCACAGCAGTACTAACTTAGAGTTAGTACTGCTAGCTTTAATTTTTAATGATGCTCCCACTAAATGACTTAATAAGCTGAGGACATAAACAAAATAAGCAAAGACTAACTTAGTAAACTACTCTAGACTAGAAATAAGCACAGAGAAGCAAACCATAAGCTGAGGATTTCAAATAAGCACTTATGAGAAAACTGCATACCAAACATGCCAAATAGCTAACTTTGAGCTAATTTCTAAATAAGCTAAAGGATCCTTATGATAAAATGACTTGTACTTCTTAAATGTTTGACCTATAAGCTACTTAAATCAACTTTTGAAAAGTATTTTGAAAATCAAGAAGGCTAAGAAAAAGTTAGCTAAATTAAGCAAAATCTACAAGCTATAAGCTAAAAATTCTCAAATAAGCTTTTTAACAAAAATTGTTAACCAAACAGTCCCTTAAGGCAACTTTAGTTATTTTTCAACTAGCTAATGGGATCTCTTATGGACTTTTGGCTACTATAACAATCTTAAACCTATGACTACTAAAATTTCTACTTAAAACAACTTTTGAAAACTGTTTTGAAAATCAAATGCTTAATGAAAAAGCTAGTTGAAAAAGCTGAAAATTCATTTCACTCTATTTTTTATTTTTGAATAAAAAGACAAAAAGCTAAATTGCAGATCTAAAACAGGTATTCAAATAAGCTTTTTAAACAAAAATAAGTCTTAATCTATATAGAATGGCCTAAAATCTATTTGTGCACAAAAAATCAGAACCTAAAAACTACTTTTACTTGCTGAATTTTAAGCTTTAAAATGGCTATTTGTCTGTTTTTATTATCTGATGCAGTTTGCACTTAAATGACCAAAACATAAAACTAACAAATGCAGGCTCAAGATCTTAGTTTATACACTTTAAAACCAGTAAAACAAAAACAAGGAGAGCAATGATAACAACTTAAAAAGACAAGAGCTAAAAAATACTTATACTACTGCACTTGTTCTAACAGATTCAAATTGCAATTCTACTAACCTATTAAAACTTGATTAAGCCAAACTAAACTCTCAAATCCTAAACTTATAAACCTAAAAATTAGATTTAAACACAAATTAAAGGACTAGAAGGCCTATAGCAGTACTAACTCTCAGTTAGTACTGCTATGCCAAACACCCCTTTAAAGTGTAAAAATCCAAACTAAGCTTATAAATTTGAAATTTAAAGAATAAGTTGCAAATACCAGATATCATTTAGCTATAATAAACTAGCTTAAAACAAACCTAATGAACATTTCTAAATAAGCAAATAAGCCAAAATTATAAGCTACCTACTATGCTACTATTTTTTACTTTTTATGACAAATTTGAAACATTTACTTGCAAGCTTGATTTTAAGCAGGCTAGTGAACTCAAAAAGCAACAAACAACATTATTAGACAAATTAAGCTAGATGCAACAGTAATAAGAAAATGAAAATCAAATTAAGCTAATATGCAAAAATAAGCTAGAATGCAAATAAGGTAAAACTGGAAATTATAAAGAAAAGCGTACCTCAAACCTCAACTAAACAAAGGTGTTTGCTCAAATGACCTTAAATCAACAAGCTCCAGCTTGTTAAGAACAAGCTGGTGGGGTCTAATAAGCCCTTCCCAAACTGGCTTATCTTCCATTTATAAGTTGAGGTACATTTAAGGGAGAAAATGAGTATCAATAAGCTTAGTTAAGCTTTAAGAGCTTAACTAAGTGACAAGCTAACTTAAGAGTAAAAGTGAGAGCTTATTAAGAGTTTAACATATTATTTAGCAAAATTCATAAAAGTAAAAACACGATTTTAAAGTAAAAATTCAATTTCATTAAAAAGAAAAAGATTACAATGCTTTTAAAGAAAGATTACATTAAAAAGATGAATAAGCTGGGAATAATCTAAACTACACTACTCTAAATTACCCTACTCCTATATCTAGATATTTCGCTTTGAGTGATCTTCTCTTCTATTTATAGTTGGTGAAGGAATGTTCTAGGTCCAAGAGACGCTCCTCAGCTTTTGATCTCAACCTTTAATCCATAACCACCTTTCAATCAATTTGATCTTAGCCATTCAATGTCTTCCACGTCCTTATAGCCAATGAGAAATGTTGGGATTGCTAGCGTGGCTCCCCTAGATGTCAGAAGTGTCAAACTTGTTCTTCTAGAAAGGTTAAATTCACTTAAAACGGGGTTAAGTTTGGGATGCAGGGTGAAAGGGGGAAGGAGGTGAACAGTAAATCGTGCCCTTTTCTTTATATCTTTTAAAGTTTGACCCGGGGTAAAACGGAGGTTGACTTGGGCTTTTATAAAGGAATGGGCCACATTTGGTTTATTTGGGCTCGAGCTTGGTAAATGGTTTGGGATTATAATTAAGGAATAACGACCGTTAGTCTCTTAATAAAAGAGGACTAACGGTGTTAGTGATTTAGGGTTTTTGGTGAGATTTGATTTAACATTAAGGGCTCATTTGGGATTTTAAGGGTTTTTGTCATTTTGTGAGTCGACTATTGTTGACCAGGGTTGGCTTTTGTTGACCATAGCTTGATAATTCCCGGATTTTGTGCACTCTATCCTTTTCGTGTTTGGCTTTGTCCGTTTTTGCTTTGATTTTGTCCATTTCTTTAATATCCATACCGGCACATACACAAACATAAAAACAAGCATATATTTGCCATTTTTATTATGTTTTTGGTCTTTTGGGTCTGTTTTACAAGGTAAAAGGTATGTGTAAAATAGCACATACCAGTCTGCATAGCCACAAGGGTGTTTAGCACTATAAGGAATGAATCGAGTCCAAGAAAATTTACCTAGAAGACCAGCTAGCAATTCTCTTTACTCATTTGCGGTTTAAACTCATACATCGTGACAAGTGCAAGATGTCATTATTTGGTAGCTATAGACACAATGTTCTCTAGTTACACAAATATTTCATCTTTCAAAGATTTCAAAACTAGAAAAGGGTAATGAAAGATTAAAAGTGAGTTTAAATATAATTGGGAAAAATTCAATTATAACTCTATCTTATTCTTGTCAAACAATGAGAAGAGATAGGAGTAACTCTCACTCTTTTTACAAGAAAAGAGACTATGTTTGTCTTTTTGAGAAAACAAACTTTCGCTTACGAATTATGTTGCAATAACATAATTAATCAGAACATAGAAAGTTTAATTTAGTATTTTTGATAATTAAATTTTTTAAAGAATTAACTATCCAATTAATTACTAATAAGACTAAGATCCAACTGGACCTCTCACTTATTACCAGAGGTTTGACCAACGTGTAAACAAGTAGGGCAAGAGCTAAACGCTGAGCGTTAATTGCATATAGATGCAACTCTTAGTTCTATAAGACACATGACCTTAGTAACTCATATAGTAATGTCATGTACATGTTTTGTCTCATCTTATGCCTTGGGTCCAAGGTCTGACCAAGCATACTTCGATATAACCACAGAAAGAACATGCAAAATTAACATAGGTACAGACCTATAGAAAATTGGTTACCATGGTTGGAAAGGCCTAAGGTCTGACAAAAGAGGTTCAAACAACTGCACGATTGTTCTTATTTGGTTGGCCATAGACTTAAAATTACAGTTAAGGGTATACACATATATTTTATAAAAAATGTGAAAAATCGTTGTACAAAGAAGCATGCAAACATCTTTTGTAGCACAAGTTAAGAAACATTTTTTAACTTTAATGTTGACATCATCTTTGTCAAAAGTTCTCAGTAACTCCATTTGAACGCACAAAGAAGCGGAGAAGCGGGTCAGAGCAAAGCTTATTAAAAACCTGACTTCTTTTGAGAAAGTCTCGCCTTATACCTCTCTTATAGTTTGTTCAAGATGGGTGAGCCAATTTTACAGTTGACTAATGATGTATTTAGGAAAAAACTTTTAACTCTCTCAAAAAACAAGTTTCATAGTTTAATGTCCCTATTTATTTGTCAAAACCAAGTTTCTATAAATATCACCATTAAAGTTCTTTAGGAGTTATTAATTATGTGTGTAATTACCCAGACAAATTAAAACCAAGTTTTTCCCATTTAAGTATTTAGTCTGTTTAGAGTTTCAAAAAATATTTTGCATATAGTCACAAGTCACAAGTCACAAGGAGTATAAACACATAAGCATATAAAACAGACAGAAAGTGGGGATGAGGTGAAGACATACTCTATTCAGAAAGCATTAAATCGTATAATGCCCCGAGGTCTCACATGAGTCTTCCTCAAACAAAAAACCAAAAGACTCTCACTAAGTTTTCTGCTAAAGTGCCTAGATCGCCATATCCATCATATAACATGATTGCGTGAGTCTTAAGGCCGGGATAATGAAAAGAATAGAAGACTTAACACTCTCAATTAACTATTAATTTTAATTCTACTTTATTCAATCAATTAACTAGCATTAAAGCAAGATTCTAGGTTTTTATTTATTCTTTATGGCAAGAATTGCATATTGTTGCCATAGTTTTTAATTAAAACAATAAATAAAGGTTTCTCATGCAGTTCTAGCGTGCTTTATAAGTGTGTTACCCATAACACCAAACGAGGTTGGCTCTGATACCACTGTTGGGATTTTATAATTAGTAAACCACTTTTACTACGAGTACGTAGCGGATGGATCTAGTTTGACATTAAAGATTAACACACGTATAAAGATAGAAACACTAACCTTTTGTTGAATGACTAAAAGCAATCAACGAGAATCTTTACATGGAAACTTAGTGACTAAGTTGTTACCTCTACGGTTGCTCACACAAACACGTCAAGATGCTAGTCTTTACTTCACGCCTCACAAACACCTTGTGTTACACCTTTCTTGGATCAAATCTCATAAACTAAACCCTTTTATTATAACCGAAAATCTCCAAACCCTCATTAGGGTTTATGCGATTTATGTTGAACCAAAAACCAAGAAAACCGAAACCCTTTTGAGGGTTTAAATCGTTGTCGCTTAGTAGAACTAGTAAACCGAATTCCTGGAAGATCTTAACCTGAATTCGAGCCTTATGGGATAACAAATCACACTTAGAAACCCTTTAAGGTTTTTGCCGAAATCGAATGAAGGAAAAGAGGAAAAACCAAAATCCCTTTGGTAGGGTTTTTCGGTCGAAGGTTTTTAGGAGAAAGTAAAACCGAAAATCTAATTTAGGTTTTTTTGAGGATGTGAATGAATAAATAATGAGCTAGGGTGAGGGTGTTTATATAGGCACCCAAATCCTAGTCCTTGGTGAACAAGGAAACATAATTTATTTCTTATTCTAATTCCTCCACCTCCTCAATTTTAAATTGACACAAACACCCCCTACAAAAAGCCATAAGGGCCGGCTACAACCAAGTACCCCTTTAGGTTTGGGTTTTGTCAATTTAAGTCCCTTCGGTTTACATATTCAAATAACCGTTAAGTTAGTTATAAACCATAACGACTATTTAAATATATTCGTGAAGTATATTTAAGAATAAACGTATTTTACGTATTTAACGTGTGTGCCCCAAATATGCTTACGTATGTCTAGTCGTATAATACGCGGATCCAACTACCACATTCCAACAAAAAGCACTTCTTACTTCTTCAATATTTCAGACATAATTTTTCACTTCTTCAACACCACCTCCCACCACCACCACCCAAATTTTCACTTTTTTGCGTCTTCGTATGTTTTATCAGGTTTTATACGTTTTCCTCCATCTTTTTACGTTTTCGTTCGTCTTTTTATGGTTTCGTTTATTTTCTTACGTTTTCGTACGATTTTTTATGATTTCGTCCGTTTTTTACGTTTTCGTCTGTTTTGGCACGTTTTCTTTTGTTTTCGTCCACCTTTTTACCTTTTCGTTCGTTTTCGTCTTTTTTCGTTCGTTTTCCTCCCCTTTTTAATGTTTTCGCCTGTTTTCGTACGTTATCTTACGTTTTCATTTGATTTCTTACGTTTTAGTCTGGTTTTTTACGTTTTCGTCCGTTTTTACGGTTATCGGCTATTTTTTTTCCGTTTTAGTCCGTTTTCTTACGGCTTTCGTCCATTTTTTTTTATGTTTTTTGTTGCTTTTTTTAGTTTCTCGTCCTTTTTTTACGTTCTCGTCCATTTTTTACTTTTGCGTCTGTCTTTTTACGTTTATGTGCGTTTTTCGTACGTGTTCGTCTATTTTTAACGTTTTCGTTCACTTCCATGGGAAACGGATGAAAACGTAAAAAACATACGAAAACGTGTGGAAACAGACGCAAACTTAAAAAAACAAATGAAAACGTGCCAAAACCGGTGAATAGTTATGTAACGTACAAAACAGTAAAAAAAAAACAGATGAAAACGTTAAAATAATGGACCAAACGTAAAAAAGTAGAAAACTAATGATAGCATAAAAAACGGACGAATACAAGATAAAATCGGATGATAACGTAAAAATGTAGGGAACATAAAAAAGACGAAAAGTTAAAAACGATAGTGGGAAAACGGACGAAAACGTAAAAAAACGTATGAAAACGTAAATAAACAGACGAAAACATAAAAACAGCTGAAAACGGACGAAAACGTAAAAAAAGTACGAAAACGTAAAATCATACGAAAACGTAAAAAACGGACGGAAACGTAAATAAACAGACGAAAACGTAAAAAGACGGCCGAAAAGGTAAAAAAATGTGCAAAACGTAAAAAAATGCAGGAAAACGTAAAAAACAGAGGAAAAAGTAAAAAATGAAATGGTTTTACCGCGTCTAAACATTAGTGAAAAAAATAAAGAAAAAATGAATGAAAGAAGTACTTTAATAGAACAAAAAACAAATGGCCTTTTTCATGCAGATGAAGACTTTAGATGTAACTCTTCTTCTACAGACATGGTTTGCAGATGAAGAGGTAAAACCTATGAAATAACAAACGAAGCCTAAATGTGTTGCGAGGATTAGATAACCCACTTATATATTACAATAATAATAATAATTTAATGATGTGAGTATAATAACTAGAGTTATTATAGCAAAATAGCAAGTATTTAAATATACTTAGTTAGGTATTTAAACAATTTAACCCGTTTCATCTATAATAAATTTGTAGGTTTATGGGTTAAAGTTCTCTTGTTGCTATCACTGTGTGCGTCACTGCTTACAGCTAATAAGGTGTCGATGACAACGACTCACCTATCCATTTATTAATAACCATGAGACAGTATATGCACCATTCATGAATCCATGTAAACAGTACTTAATGTTACTATTATATATAGTTCAATTAATAGTTAGTGCAGTGCAGGTCCTTAAAACAAAGTTGTTAGTGCATGTATATGGCCAGTTAGATTTTTTTTTTTTGTCATACCAAATTCGCATTAGTTGTTAGCTTGTTATGGTATGAAGGTTTCATAGAAAGAGGATAAGATGGATGATGGAGAAGCTTGACACGTTGTGTTGACTGATACCCAATATTGCATGGTTATCTTTGTGTGAAAACATAAACTCATCGATAGAGACATGAATTAAGCTGAATTAAAATTGTGGAGAACAGAATATTATGATGATGTACACATATCTTCCAAAACTAATAAATTTATGCGGAATATATAATTACTAGTACTATATTTCTTCTATATATATACCTAGCCGCGGACTTCAATAACTAACATGACCTAAACAAAAATTGTTATTTAATTAAGGTGATATTTAAATGTGTAAGTTTCTAGAAATTTAATGTGGTTTTTCTGTTTGAAATAGAGTTAAGCCTTAATTTATAGGATTTAAGGGGTGTTTGAGATTGGTAACTGAAAACATATTATGCCTTTTAAAAACGGATAATCAATTGTATTAAAACGTGATTTTGAAATATAGTGTTTGGATTTGATTTACTGTTTGATATAGGGGTGCAAACAAGCCGAGCTTTTATCAAGCAATTCGAGCTCGAGCTTGAGCTTGACTCGATCGAGTCGAGCTTTTATCGAACTCAAGCCCGTGACTAAGCCTAATAAACGAGTTCGAAACACATAACGAGCCGAGCTCGAGCTTTTCAAGCCTTCAAGTATGTATATGTTTATTATACATATTCATATACACAACCTTAAGACTAACGTATATATTGATATAATAATTAAATATTTGTAGAAGAACAATTTAAACATTAATTCTTTCGAATCTTTGGTATAAATTCTTTGCTCTTGAGCTTATCTTGCATTTTTTTGAATTTGTTGATGAGTTTGGAAATCGAATTTAATGTTTATACATAAATTTTCAAGCTTTTTGAGCCGAACTCAAGCTTTTCGAGCCGAGCTCGAGCTTTACTCGAGCCGTGCTCAAGCCTTGATGATTAAAGCTCGTCAAGCTATCAAGCCAAGCTCAAGACTCCCTTAAAATTTTCAAGTCAAGCTCAAACCATGTCAAGCGCGAGAGCTCGGCTTGACTCGATTACACCCCTAGTTTGATATTGTAATAAGCAGATAATCCATTTTTATAATCTTTGATAAATCATAGTATCATTTATAAGTTAGCATATAAAATAATTAAAAAAGACATTATTTTATATGATTCAATTTTATAACACTCAGAGCACTACATACCCTCGTGCAATAGGGTTGGTGTCAAAGAAAAAAGTATTATCATCCCATCACTTTATTCCTATAACTTAGAACCTAAAACTTAGCAAAAAACACCCTTCTTTCAGTTATGATGTTATAGGACAACCCGAAACCTACAATTTATTTTCATTTATTCAACAACATAACACATTTATAAAACTACATAATTTAAATAAAATAAAACATCACATTTAAATCAAATTTGATACAATTTAATTTAAGAATTATTTTGCAAACCTAAAAGGACTAACGTTGTAAGAATAGTACTATAAGGGACTAAAGAATAAAACATAAAAAACCAAAAAAATCCATTAAAAAACATTTTCATTGCAAAATGACCCATTAAAACCCACCAAATAAAACCTATTCTAAAAAAACTCATCCTCCTTCTTCCTCTCACGCTTCATATTTACTACCAAAAAACTTACTCTTTAACCTATTATACATTAGGCGTGCGAACGAAGTCGTTTTGTTATTTAATGCGGTCGTTTTGTATTATAGCCTATCGTTTTGTTAGTAATTTAATCAAGACACATCGAAAAAACTAGAAGAAACTTCAAACAACACAAACAATATACTATATCTCAAATCTAAAATGCTTAAAACATAATGAGACTTACAATGATCAATGAAAAAAACATACCATTAATAAAGGTTGAAGAAGACAAACCGTAGCTTCAACCTCTAACAATTTAATCAAATAAAAAAACCTTAAAGCAATTCCAAACACACTGATGTGCTGTCGTGTAGGGTCAATTATTTGATTATCAAGTTTTAAATTTATATTTAGCCGACAAACCTAAAACAACACTTTAATGAGCAGTGTACCCGGTCAAGATGGAGTTCGCGATAAGTAGGGTGTCGAACACTAAGAGTGGAACATCAATCCTATATTCTATTAGTATTTTAATTAGTCTATTTACTGGTTAAACCTATGCTATATACGTTGTCTAATGATATGGGGGTTTTCAGCCTGAGAGACTGGCACAGGTTTGGTGGAAACAAATATCAATTAATACACAATAAACACAAAAGAAGAAAACTAGAAGATAGAAAAGCGGTACAAGACAAATGATAGAAAACTGTATTAGCCATATTAAATCTTGTTCAATGTCGGTTTGTTTGTTTTAGTCCAATAATTTACTTATCTTGAAGCGGCATATCATTCTTAAGACTTAGGTGGGACATCATCATAAGACCTATACGCGATTAATCCTGTCACAATTAACGCATCCGCATAAAGCATCCTTTAGTTTAATTATAATCTATCTTAAGGAATTAAAGCCGTGGTGATCCTGTTAAAACTCTAGCCTAACAGGACTTTACCCACTTATTGTATGAAGGTGTTTCCTATACTATTAGTCCACTATTCCAATCTTTATCAGTTAATTAAGAGCATGATTGCTGAAACATAAACGGGTCACCTACCGGTCCAACTAAGCTCATAATTTAAAGACAAAGACAGAACATTATTTATGATCATATTGGTCCAGTAATATTAAACACGACATGGAGAGCTATCCCGGTATCTAGATTACTTGGTCCGTATCACTAGATCTCATTGAATGATAGGTCACATATTTAAACACATAAACAAGTATAAGGTGATAAACATAATTAAACAATCAACGATAAATTAAGAAATCAATTTTAAAAGAAACCAAACATTGAAATTTCATTAAGATAGCTAATACCAGTGGGTATTAGCCCACAACCATTGTAATTATACAAGCATAATCAAACAATAAAAATCGAACGATTAAGAGAGTAAAAATTACACTATGTCTTCTATGGATTCATGATCAATGCTTGACCTTGGTGGCTGATCTTCTCTTTTAAAATTCATCTTTAATGAGTATGGTATAAAGAATATGACATTGCACACTGAAAACTCGTTTTTAAGTCTTCTATTTATAGTGTTTGAAAAAGACTCGATACGCCGTATCTGGCTAGGTTGATACGGCGTATTGGGCTAGATTCCTTGGAGTGCGCGCTACGTTTATAATCAATCAGTGATATCATTCCCAATTTACTTGATTTAATGTATCTTCGAATAGTTATCTTCATGGATACGGCGTATGTAGACAGAAGGTACGGTATTGGGAATTGGTCAAACGCGTTTTCTTGTGAAGTCTTGGCGCGGATACACCGTATCTCTTTTTTGGATACGGCGTATTGGTTAGAAATTAACATTCTTCAAATATCTTTGTTTTAGCTCCAAATTATGCGCCTTTTAGCTTGTCTTCACAAAACACTCCTGAATGACTGTATTTATCAACTTTAAAGCAATTAAGTACCAAATAATGCAATAATTATATAAAAGTGGGCAAAATAGATGGGATAAATGATATAATAAAGTGACGTTATTTGATGTCATCACACACCATGTAGTCAAATGACAATGAGATATCCATTTTTTTTCAAAGCAACTTTATAGAACGACATCGCTGTTTGTAAACCAGAAGATCATTTTTCTTTTTTAATTAACAGCACTTATGAACTTAGCAGCTATGAGCATAACTTATACTCACTATATAAAATCATGCAACAATAAATATATTAAAAAACAATAGTTTTTGAATCGGAACATCAGTTTCCTATTTTAATTAACGGAACATATCAACTAAGCAACCATAACCATAACGTATACGCAACCTATAAAATCATGTCACAATTAAGAAATTAAAAGTTCTTAGCTCACCTTATACACAACTTATAAATGAGAAGTTATACCCACATATTAAGCTTCAAAATATGAGACATCAAAACCTGGCAGCAAGCTTAAACAAATACAAACACACATGCAAAAATCTACAAATACATATCATATTTATGAAAAAATTTAAAGTAACACAAACACAAATACATAAATCTAATTAAGAAATAAAAAAAATTCTTAGCTCACCTTATACACAGCTTAAAAACTCAAAAATTATACCCACATATCAGGCTTCAAGTATACGACACCAAAATATGACAGCAAGCTTAAACAAACACAAACACACATGCAGAAACCCACAAATACATATCATACTAATAAAAAGATTAAACTAACACAAACACAAATACATCATTTTCCTTTTTTGATTAACGGCACTTATCAACTGAGCAACCATAACTTATACACAACCTATAAAATCATGAAATAATTATGAAATTAAAAGTTCTTAGCTCACCTTATACACAACTTATAAAATTAGAAGTTATACCCAGATATCAAGCTTAGACACCAAAACATCGCAGCAAGCTTAAACAAACACAAACATACATGCAAATACCCACAAATGCATATCACACTTAACAAAAAACTTAAACTAACAAAAACACACATACATCAATTCAATAATAGCTTACAAAGTCAAAATAATACCTAAATACCATACGTTAATGTACTTGTTTTTCGATCTCAGAACCACCCAAACGACTAAACAATCATCGTTCCTTGAAATCTAACCAACTTATTTAGACAAAGAGATGAGAGAAACGTGTCTAAACTTAGATAGAAAAAGATCAAAGTAGAGAGAGAAAATAGGTTTTCATGTTTTTTCATAGTATGATCATCTCACATATATATATTGAAGAAGCCACACATGACACGTATGTGTTGAACAAGACAAAACAACACTGCCTAATTTGTAACAGAAAAAGGCCACTAAAAACATGTAATAACTCATTCACAGCCCAAAAAACACATAATGCCTAATAAATTGCAGGATGACGCCACATATGTGGGTATAACTTCTCATTTTATATGAGGAGGATGAAAAAAATCGATGTGGTGTTCTTGGAGATTAAACAGGGTCCTGCGGGTATGTTATTTATTACTTTCATATTATTATTTTGTAGCTTTTGTCGTTGAAGCTACTATTATTTTAGTTTAGGTTGTTAGTGAGGTTATTTGGTGAGGTTTATATCTAAATAGAGAATGTTCTTTTGACACATTTGTATACACATGACCTGTTATTAAAGAAACTTAAAGATGTTTTGTAGCCAAGTCATTGCATGGCACAGACTTTGAAGGTTATACGACCAGAGAATGTTTTGCAAAAATGGGATGGGAGTAATTGGTTAATTTTGACTGTGAAAAAATATATAGACATGCTTTAATTAACAATTATAGCTAATAGAAATTCATATACAATTTTACCCAAAATCATAATTCATAATATTTGAACTTGATTTAGTCATGGTTTTACCTTAATGTTAGCGCTAACGCTTTAGACCACTACGTGTCGGTTTACGGGGATATAGTTTTATATTTATTTTGTTAATTGTCTTAGTATGTATGACTTTGGTGATAACTGCTTGGTTGTGATGACTCTGTCATTCGGTTGCAGCTGCGTTTTATAACTGCTATAATGTCTGAGCCACAACATGCATATCATGTTTGGAATTAGCAAGACATTGTTCATCCTTTTATTTTTTATTTTTAATTGTTGCATGATTTTATAGGATGCGTATAAGTTATGGTTATGGTTGCTAAATTGATAAGTGTCGTGAATTAAAATAGGAAACTGATTTTTTGATTTAAAAACTATTTTCTTATTTAGTGCTGCATGATTTTATAGGGTGAGTATTATTGAAGGTTTAATTTGCTTGCCTCTTATCTCCACAATACTTACCAGTATTTTTTAGGATACAAGAGATAGCTGTTGAAGGGTTTCAATTCATTCCTTAAACCATCAAATGAGTACAATGGAAATATAAATAATACAGAGAACTAAACATGCCTTATGGGCTTGGGCCTAAAGCCTAATACATAAAACATCATAACTAATACGCCCTCGCAGTTTGAGCGGGAGGAGGACGGACGCTCAAGCTGGATCGAAAATCTTCAAACAAAGCTGAGGGAAGACATTTGGTGAAGATATTTACATACTGCAAATGAGATGGAACATGAATGACCCAAACATGACCAGCCTTAACCATATCATGAACAAAGTGTATATCAATCTCAATATGTTTGGTTTGTTGGTGTTGAACCGGGTTGGAAGATATATAAACAGCACTAACGTTATCACAGTAAACCAGAGTAGCAGTCAAAAGAAGGGAGTGTAACTCACGAAGAAGATTGCGAAGCCATGCAGTTTTAGCAACAACGTTAGCAACACCCCGATATTCAGCTTCAACAGTAGAGCGGGAGATGGTGTGTTGTCGTTTAGCAGACCACGACAAAAGGTTATCACCTAGAAACATACAATAATCAAAAGTAGACCTGCGAGTAGAGGGGCAACCTGCCCAATCAGCATCAGTGTACCCAACTAAAGATGTAGTAGCGAAAGCATATAAGTGAAGACCAAGCTCAAGAGTGCCCTGAACATAGCGCATGATGCGCTTGAGAGCAGCAAAGTATGGCTCCCTTAGATCATGCATATAGAGACAAATCTGTTGAACTGCATAGGACAAATCTGGGCGAGTAAAGGTAAGATACTGAAGCCCCCCTGCAAGACTGCGGTATAAAGTAGGATCCTGAACAGGAACACCGTCCGGACCCAATTTGGAGTCAGTGTCAACTGGTGTCCGAGACGGGTTACAATTAACCATGTGAGCACACTCAAGAAGCTGAAGAGCATACTTCTTTTGAGACAAAAATAACCATGTAGGATGACGAACAACAAAGATGCCAAGAAAATAATTAAGTGCCCCGAGATCAGTCATATCAAACTCTTTATGCAATGAGTCTACAATCTGCTGAAGTAGAACTGGAGAAGAAGATGTGAGGATAATATCGTCCATATAGATAAGTAAATAAACCACCTGAGAACCCTGTATATATATAAACAATGAAGAATCACACCGACTAGGAGAAAAACCAGCCCGAGTGGCATAGCCTGCAAACCGCTGAAACCAAGCATGAGGTGCCTATTTCAAACCATACAAAGACCTTTGCAAAAGGCATACATGATTAGGATAACGAGAGTAAACAAAACTAGGTGGCTGATGCATAGTAAACAAAACTAGGTGGCTGATGCATACGCACTATCTTAGATAAATCACCGTTAAGAAATGCATTCTTAACATCAAGTTGGTGAATAGGCCATTGTCGAGACATAGCAAGGCTAAGAACGGTTCGAATGGTGGCCGGCTTAACAACCAGACTAAATGTCTCATCAATGTCAACACCGTGTTGCTGATTACTACCGTTAGCAACAAGATGAGCCTTATAACGACTCAAAGTACCGTCAGCATGAAATTTATGCTTCAATAACCACATAGATTGAACAAGAATCCAAGTACCATTTTTAACTAACGCATTATACTCACCATACATAGAATTACACCAATTAGGGTCTTTTAGAGCAATAATGGAGATTTGGGAATAGGAGAGAGAGATGAAGTGTGAAGAGAAAGACGTTATATGGGTTTGACGATACCCGATTAAGACCGTGCGATCATGGGATGAGTGCGGGGTGGTTCATTAACTGGGTTGGTATTGGTTTGTAGATTTGGTGGATTGAATATGGGTGGTGGCAACGGATTAACTGATGACAGGACAACAACATATTGAGCAACCTGAATTCAATAATGAAGGAAAGGTTGACCAGAATGCTGAACAATGTCATGACA
>BQNB010086411.1:3538-28199 GCA_026074375.1 Tanacetum coccineum | reverse complement strand
AAAGTGTGCATGCAATACAAGATTTTGAACTAACACAAGTTATGGATTTTGTATATAATAAGATACATAGTAATAGCAATATCATTTTGTACTCTTAATATTTACAAGAAACACAATAAGCAAATGTTCAAGATACTAATTTACAGGCACGAAAAGATTTAATGATCTTATCTGTGATTGAACAAATGTTAGAAAAATGATTAATCATGTAAATAATTGGGAAAATGCTAATAAGGAACAGAATAATGAATCAGTAACCGCTGAGCTAGAGAGATATAAAGAACGAGTCAAAACTTTTGAACAACGTCTTAATATTAATTTAAGCAGTCGTGAAAAAATGATTGATTCTCAAATGGATGATATGATTAAAGAGAAGCTTACACCAAAAGAACAAGTTGACTCACTTGAGCAAAATCTTTCTAAACAAATCAAAGAAAAAGAATGTTTATTGCAAACATTCATTGTTTTAAAAAATGAATCCAAAGAAAAAGAAAATAAATATATGAAAAATGAAATTGATTTTGAAAAGAGGATAAAGGAACTTGATAATATTATTTTTAAAGTGGTTCAATCTGATCAAACAGTGCACATGTTAACAAAGCCTTAACCTTTTTATGATAGTATACAAAAACAAGCTCTAGGTTATCAAAATCCATTTTATCTTAAGAAAGCTAAATGGATTAAACCAACCTTGTATGATGGTATTGTTATTTCTGATAAACATGTTGCTATGCCTGTGATTGATGATGAAGAGACATTGATTTTGGAAGAAGAAAGTCGATCAAAAATGTCTGAAAAAGAAAAGGATCCAGAGGCTATTAAACAAAACATTTCTCATAAACCTATTGATTATGTAAAATTAAATAGATTATCTGAAGATTTTGGGAAACGCTTTGTTCCACAACAAGAATTATCGGCTGAACAAGCTTTCTGGTATCATATGTCAAACCCTTCCACTAAATCTTCTGATGCATCACCTGTCAAAATGGAAGCTCCTAAGGTAAGCTTGGTGAATGAAAGCCTTAAAAAGCTTAAATTTCACCTTGCCAAGTTTGACAACGTGGTGAAGATAAGGACTACACTTGATGCTCGTACAGAAGGTGAATGGGGGTTTGAACATACTAAAGCTGTTTTTAACAATGAAATTATTCCATTTCTAAAATCTTTAAAAGACATCTTCAATGTGTTTGATAAAGATCTTCTAAATGAAATAATGGAAGTACAAACAGTTTTTGACCTAATGGAAGCTGCTGTTCAACAGTCTTCAGTTGACAAACAATGTTTGGAAATTGCTAAGAAAGAACTACTTTTGGAAAATGATCGACTCTTACAACAAAACATGTCTCAATATGTTCTTCTGACTGTGATGAATTCTATGTCTTTGTTTGGTGAAACTGTGAATATGGATAGAAAGAGAAATGAATCTGTGATAAGTGTTTTAATCTTGAGGCCAAGCTTTTGAAATCACAAAATGTGCATAATGATCTTTTAAAAAGTTACTCACAACTTAAAAAACATTGTATTTCTCTTGAGTTGTCAATACAACTTAATCAAGAAATTTTTCAAAAAGATGAATCTTGCAATGATAAAAATGCTCTTGAAATTCCAATTTTTTTTGAAATTTAATGATTGAAAAGGCTTCAGATAAGGACAAAGGGGGACACTACCATTTGTAAGTTGAAGGAAATTATAAAATCAATGAGAGAAAAGAACAAGGAAGAGAATGTGAATTATGATTATGGTGAAATTGAGACCAAAAATGTGGAACTGGAGAATAGTGTGGCAAAACTGATTTCGAAAAACGAGCGTCTTTGTAATGAAATTAATCATGTGAAACAGGTTTTTAAAGAGCAGTTTGACTCAATCAAAGAAGGGCAAGTGTTGTACTAAACAACAGAATTGACTCTTTAATTGTTTAACTGACTTAAAATCTGCTGAAAATGAGGATTTAAAAGCTCAAATTCAAGATAAGGTTTTTGTGATAACATCATTGAAAAATGATTTACGAAAATTAAAAGGAAAAGAAATTGTTGATATTGCTGCACAAACACCATCTGCCTACACTATTGTTCCAGGCATGTTCAAGCTAGACTTAGAACCTTTAGCTCCTAGGTTATTGCAAAATAGGGAAGCTCACATAGAATACCTTAAGTATACTCAGGAACAAGCTGATATTCTTCGGGGAATAGTCGAACAAGCTAAAGCAAAACAACCTTTAGATAAAGAGTTAGACTTTAACTATAAGCATGCCCAACAAATTCAGGAGTTACTTGTATATATTCTAGATACATGCCATAATGCGATTAAACTTAATGAGAAAAAGGTTGCTATCACACCCAAAAACAAGGTCAAGAAAGTTAGGTTTGCTGAACCTCTCACATCCTCAAGCAACATTAAACAGGTAGAGTCATCTACAACATCAGATTCTAACACACCTGTGTTGTCTCCTACAGGATTGAAGTGTTCTACTAGTAATTGCGGATCAAAGCCTACAGGCAATAAAAAGAATGATAGGATCTCGCGAACACCAAGTAGGAACATGAAGAATAAAGTAGAAGCCCAACCTAGGAAAGTTAATAAAAAGAATCATGTTGTTGAACCTATTCGTGATGTTGATGTTAAGCATTCACTGTTAAAAGCGAATTCTAAACCTAATTGTGCTACTTGTAAGAAATCTATGTTTGATGGTGTTCATGATATGTGTGTAGAAAACTAAAAGGGGGGGGGTTAAATAGTTTATCGATTTTTAATTTAAGGTTTTAAAGTGTTTGTAAAAATTCTAGATTCGACTTTATGTGAATTCAACACTTGCACAATATAAACAATATACTTATCTAAACAATTAATAAGATAGTATGAGAAAATAATGCAAGACAAGAGATAAGAGTAAGAACAATCAAACACAACTTCAAAAACTAACTAATAACAATAAAAAGAACTATACAAAGATACTAAAAAACGAAACTCAGAGCAGAGGATTTATAGTGGTTCGGTAACGAAGCTACCTCTTAGCCCTACTTCTACTCCCGAGCACCTAAACTCGAGAGTTTTTCTTCCACTATGTCAAATGCTCCTTATGGCGGAGTATACCGTACACAACGGTTGGCTTAACAACTGATTTTCGGACACAAAGCTAAACTGTCGAGTTTTATTCTTAGCTAGATACAATCTATCACAACACGACTTCACTAACTTGTTCACGACTTTACAATTCATGACTTCTTCACAAACTTCAAGACTTTCTTCACAACTTTACGACTTGACGTAACCACACTACTTATTCACAAACTATCTAACACTATTGGTAAGATTCTCCACGATCTAACTATACTTTACATAGATCACAAGTTCTAGCTACTACACACAAAAAAAGATTATAAAATAATTTACAAAATATGTGATATGAATGAAACAAGGTTGTAATACACACTAGGGTGTATACTTCTTCCTTAATGATAAAAGTATTCTTTACTTGCAACTTGAGGAAATAAGCTTGGTTCACTTGGAATAAATCTTTATGATTTAAATGTTCAAGAATTTTAGAGAGGATATGTGGGCTGTTTTGTGCAGAAAGATTGAGTGCTAAAGGTGAGAAATAGTGGGGGAAAAAGTCTGAGTATTTTATAGGACAAAATGGAGGAGCTGTCAGTCTATGGGCGGTCCTCACGTAAATAGGTGGGCGGTACCCTTATAAATTAAGGGGGCCGCCCGTTTATTTAAGGGGGCTGCCATTAGATAGGGGCTCCCACTTGTTCTTTGTTTAGGGGAATTTTTGGAACTATTTCTAGCCGAATTAGTGTCTGAGAATTTAATTTCAAAATGTTTATTTTGATAAAACATTTCTTTAATGTAAAAATGTTTTGTATAAGTCTTATAAAAATGTTTACAACATTTTATTTAAAAATGTGAGGTTGAATAAAAAATTTCCTTTGATCATAAAATGCATAAGCATTTACTTATTCATTACCTTGAAGTGATATAAATTTCAAAATGAAAATTTACTACTAATTAACTAGTTTACGTTTAATTGTACAATAAACGTTTTTATATTTTTGTGATTAAAAAAACGTAAAGATGTGAAAAATATTTGGTAATATTGTTGGGCATTATATTTTATCTACAATCTCCCCCTTTTTGAATGCATCTACAAATATTTAAACTCATTAAATATAAAAATATTTTTAAACAAGAATTTAGTGAGTTTCCTGTCATTTCTCCCCTTTTTGTTGAATCAAAAAGGGACATCGTCGAGAATGCTTGTTAAATCAGATGGTATAAATGCTCCCCCTGTGTGTGCTCCCCATCATTCGAGAGCACCATGGAAATCGAGCTTGGTTTTTGGCTATCAAATACGAGTTAGAAACAATATTAATAATTTCTAACATGTAGCAAGAAGGAAGGAAAAAATATGACAAGTGCAAGCAAAAACATCAAAGCAAACATATACTTCATTCAATTAGACATGGTGGAAACTAACACAACAAGCATACATAAATAGAAAAACAAATATGCTTTAGAAGCATATTAATACATAAAGAAAAATCCTAAATAGCCATAGAAGGATTTTTTGACTTGCTTGCGACACAAAAGGGTTTGACGATTATTTGGAGGCATATTACGAGATTAGTTGGTTGGAGAGTTTGGAGCGGAGGCGGTTGTGGAGGGATAATCTCTTTGAACTCTAGGTGGTGGATGAGGTCGAGTGGGGGGGTGGAGGAATTTAATCACAATTGTTATTCCTCACTTAAAGCAAGGAATTTGTTTTTGGGTGAAATGCAGCAAGGGCATACCAAACTTAGGTTTCAACTTGGTTAACGGTTGAGGGTGTGTGTAGTTTCGGAGAAAAGGTGATGAGGGAATGTTGTTTTGTTGTTGAGATAGATGCATGGCTAAGAGGTTTGATAGGTCTTGAAGTTGATTAATGTCATCAATTAGGCTTTCTCTACTTGGAGATAGAGGTGGTGTGTGTTGAGTTTGGTTGTCACTTTGAGGTGGAGCTTGAGTGTGAGCAACATGTGAGTTGATGGGTGAGATGGGAAGTGGAGGATGTGAGACAACTTGTGGTGATGTGGGAGTGTCCTTAATGTAAGGAACTATGGTAATGCTTGATTGGGGTGATTGTTTTCTTGAGATGGTTCATGATGAGGAGTGAGTGGTTTTGGCATTGGTGAAGTTGCATTGAGCACATTAGATGTGTTGCAAAGGTTTGGTTTCTTCCTCCAAATGGGTTTCACACTCATTTTGGCTACCCTTGATGGTTTGGATGTAGGTTTGTTAGGAGATGTCATTGATGAGGATGATTGTGATGATGATGATTGAGAGTGTATTTATAGTGGAGGAAAGGTTTAAATTGGGAAGAATGAACATTTAAAGGATCAAATCCAAGAAATGTTTGTGAATTTAGGGAAACAGTGCTACGCTCTAGAGGGTTAATTTGGTTAAGGGTGGTAGGAAAAATACGGTTTTACCCGTGTTGCTAGGACGGTCCCTTAATTAGGGGTCGGTCCCATTAAAATTAAGGGGCGCCCTTTATGAATTTAAGGAGGCCGCCTATGCTATTTCCAGATTCCCACAAATCATTTTCTTAAAAATTTTATGTGAGGATTTTTGTTTTGGTAGTTAATTTGCAGAAAGTCCATCCTTATATGGCAATTAAGATTTCTTAGCACATAGCAATTAAGCATTCAACATTTACATATATATGACAAGTTGTAGGATAAACTAGTTCACATAATTTTGGCATATATAATCATTTATGGATTGAAAACCAAAGAGTGGAAGAGGCATTATAAATAGTAATGAAATTATAATGCACAATTTTTATCTTGACAAGGGGGTTAAGTTAAAAACAAACCAGACTTTTGTGCAAATCCTAGTGTGAGCCTAAGTGCGACAAATGTGGAGTAGTGATTATTTCGACACTAAGATATTTAAAACCTAAGAAATAATTCAAATGCTCCTTGATTTAATTTTGTCTCAACCTAATTGTCGAATATATACATTAAATTATATATCTTTTGACAACAAGTAAGAGAACATTATGCATTGTGAAAAATGTTTTTAGCCATATTCTACACAATATGGTTTAAAATTGATTTTCATGTGCTCCTAGTTGTGAGAAAAACCTTTTAGAAAATAATAGATTGGGACTATTGTATATATGTATAATGAGATATGCATTTAAATAGAAGAATTAGTAAAAGTTTGTTATTAACTTTTCCCAATCTTGTGTTTTTGTGTAAAATAGAAACCTAGATACAGAGAGAAGAATTTTTTTTTGTCAGTCAGGTGGGTGTTCCCCTTAAAGTCTGGGTGGTCCCCTTAAAATTAAGGGGGCCGCCCTTTATGAATTAAGGGGGCCACCACCTGTTGAGAAAATATTTTCTCAGATTTTTGACAAATGGTTCATTGATGATTATCATTTATTTATTATTCCGAAAACTTAATCAATTTGTTCCATCATTCCTAGACCTAGACGTAAGTAGTTAAATGGCTCACGTTTAAGTGGTTTAGTTAGAATATTGGCTATGTTGTCTTCCGATGATACCTTTTCTATAGAGATATTCCCTTTTTGAACATTATCGCGAAGGAAGTGATGGCGAATCTCAATGTGTTTTGTTCGTGAGTGTTGAACATGATTCTTACTTAAGTCTATAGCCCCTTTGTTATCACATATTATTGGAATGTCGTCTAGCCTAACGCCATAGTCTATGAGAGCTTGTTTCATCCATAGAGCTTGTTGACATGCCTTTCCGGCGCTTACATATTCCGTTTAGGTTGTGGAGATGGCAAGAGCGGTTTGCTTCTTCGAAAACCAAGATGTTAGGCAATATCTCATAAACGTGCAAACACCACTAGTGCTCTTGCGATCTACGTAATCTCCCGCATGATTCGAATCTGCATACACTATTGTTTCTATGCCGGATCCCTTAGGATACCATAATCCTAAATGCGTAGTGCCTTTAATGTATCAGAAGATACGCTTAACCGCTTCTAGGTGAGAGGTTTTGGGATCCTCTTAAAAGCGTGCACAAAGGCAAAACACTAAACATGTTATCGGGTTACTTGCCGTTAAGTTATTAATAAAACTATCCCTTCTTGCCTCTATATTTGGTATTATCTACGGACTCAACTTCGTCTCTCATGAGTTTGGTTTCCGTATACATAGGGGTTTTTATTGACTTAGAGTCTTCTAGTCCAAATTTCTTAAGCATTTCCTTAATATAATTTGATTGATTAAAAAATATTCCATCATCTAATTGTTTTATCTTGTAATCCTAAGAAAAAGTTTAAGTTCCCCATCATACTCATTTTAAATACTCTTCATGCATGTTCTTGGGCTTAAGCCATCAAATCATTTCTTGACAAGTTGAATCCGAATATAAATGTCATCAACATTATATTTGGAGATTAATTGGGTTTGGAGTCTTTCTTTTTAGAAAGAGTGTGTTATCTACCATTCCCATGGAGTAATCATGTTAATAAGAAAGGCTTTTAATCGATCGTATCATGCCTTTTGGGGCTTGTTAATTTCATAATGAAGCTTTCTTATGTCTATAGACATAATTAGGTTGTGTGAAGTCAAATGAATCCCGGAGGTTGTGCTTCAGTAAAACCTCCTAATTGATAATACCGTAAGGAATTGCACTCTTCAATTCCATTTGTATAAACTTATAGGTTAGTGCGAAAGCATAAGATCTAAAAGATTTTATGGACTCTAGTCTAGCCTTCAGGTGCATACGTTTGGTCTAATCAATTCCTTCTCTGTTGATTTAACCCTCTGGGCGCGAGAACCTAGCTTTGTTTCTAGTTCACGGGACACCATCTTTCATCGAGTTTATTTTCTATATACCATTTTGGTCCTACGATGGTAAATCTATGGGAGTTGGAACTAGTTCCCAAACATCATTTGTTTTAAATTGGTTTAGTTCCTCTTGCATGGCCATTACCCAATTTTCATCTTTTAATGTCATTTTAATATTTTTAGGCTCTATTGTTGATATATAAGCATAAAGAAATTGCTTTTGTCTTGGCTTGCGACCTAAGAGTCTTTGATTTAGTATTACCATAATCACGTTTTCTTAGGGGATGGTTTTTATATTTCGGTTAATTTTTACTAATTTGATTATTTTCTAATAAGATTTCTTCAAGAATCAATGGACACCTATGTGTTTGGTTATTTACTAACCTCAATAGCTTCCATCATCTTCCAATGGTAATGTTTTAGGCAGGGATGAGTTTCATCAAAAGTTACATTCAACGACTCTTCAACTTTCATTGTTTGTTTGTTAAGTATTATGTAAGATTTACTATTTTGAGAATATCCTAGGAAGACACTTTCGTATGACTTTGGGTCGAACTTGGTGTAACACCCCCATTTTTACAATATAGCAGCGGAAGCTAATCTGGTGTATTACTTCATGGAAACAACAATCATAATCATAGAAAACGACCCAAAAGAGATGTTATCATTCATTTCAAATAAGATTTTACAAAGGCAGGTCCCAAAAAAATCTAAACACATATGTTTTGAATGCTTAACAGGTAGCCCATCTTCAGCCCTGCCTACTCCGTGCCAATACTGGTCATACTCTCTAATTACCTGAGATAACATGATAAAAACGTTAACACAATAGTTGAGCTGAAATTTATCAGGTTTGATTAAAACAGTTTGAATACAAGTCATAGTATAAAAATTGTACAAACAACAATTATTATATGGAAAATGGTATGGTTTAGTTCTTGGGTCATTTTATTATATAACCCGAATTCATAGTTGACAATGTATTATCCCAGTTTGTTGCTTTGTTTGGTCTGAATTGGCGTCTTGTCTGGTATCAACCACATTATTATCCAAAGTCAATTTAACATCTTGAAGAGTAATTTGCATCATTATATCAACATCTGAATATCCTAAGTCAATTTAACGACTTGAAAAGTCAAAATTTAACGATTGTAGGATTTATTACACTAACATTTAATATCCAAATAATTTAACGACTTGGAAGTCAAATTTTACACGGTCTTGTAGGATTATGAAACTAAACATTTAATATCATAAAGTCAAAATTTATCTGACTTGATGTCAAAATTTAACTGACTTGTAGGATTCATTGTAATCATTACACATATTAATATCCACCGATTCATTTAATGACTTGAACTACAAAATAAATTTTAACGACTTTGTAGCGAATAGTTAAATTTAGACAGCAATTGTAATGATATGTCAGAATAGCATGTAACTTGTATTCGTAATTTATAGCAGGTATCCCCCTCACGGGTTTATGAAAAGATTGAAATGCGAGGCTATGTATTCACTAAGTCTTTGAAAAGTAATCATATTGTTATAAGTTAAAATGTGTATGTAATAAGGAGTTTGGTAACAAGCATGTTTCCCCATCGAGGGTGGTTTTTAAAACAATGTAAAATAAGTAAAGGCGAGGTTAATGGAATCTTCACCTTGGTAGGTAGATGTAATAAAATTCTGTAATGAAAGCTGACGAAAAGTATCACATCTTAAACCAGGGAATGTTTGATATAGTAAAATGATAATGACAAGCCACGTTCACGCAACCAGAAGTAATATGTTAAGTTTTAGGAAGATTGTACTTTAGAACTTTGGTTTAAGAAGTTATGAGTTTGATAAAAGATTTTGGTATTATTGTATCACTGTTGAGGCCATCAATAATTCAGGAAGTCATTCAGTAAACTGTTGAGGAGCTAGTGGGCACTTTAAATCGTAAACCCAACAACTCAGTCAGAACTGTAATCCAAGATGAAAATACCTTATATATGAAAGACTCCCTAAATATTATGATATGATAAATTGGTTTTTAAGCGTTTTTAATCCATATCTGGAAATTTAAGCACGAGTATTAATTAAAATGATTATGTTGGTTAAGGTTTTTTTTAAACATGATTTTATACTTTTTCAAAATTGTTACATTTTTATACCCTAGGGTTTGGGAAAATTTGCAAGTAGACCCTTGAGGTTTTGCATATTTATGGACTTTGGTCCTTCAACTTTGTATGATATTACAAATAAACCTTGGACTTTGAAAAGTGACTAATAGATCCTCCTTGGGTATAAACTTCGATTAAAATGACATCTTTGTTCCTTTTAGTTATAAGTTTCTCAAAACGTTAACGAATATTCCCTTGTTGCATGGATTATAATTACATAAACATATCCAAATTGCCTTGCAAGCTTATTTTATCATTTTCATTAGACATTTATAGTTATAATAAACTAAAATATGAAGTTTTAACATAAACACAAGTTTAATTTAAAAGATCGTTAAGTAGGAAGTAAAAGGGGTCGATTAGGGTTTCAAAATGTAAACGCTTAATGGGTTTTAAGTTCAAATTCATTCATTAATCATAACTAAAGTGGTTATTTTAACATTAGTTAAGCATTGCTAAGATTGGATTATAAACAATATTTAATCATTATAACATTTTAGTTTTAGAAAAAAACGCAAAAATTAGGGGTTTTGGTCTAGTGTACGGTTTGGATCAAAATGGAAATGAGCATGAATTCGAGTTATGAAACTTTAACAAGAGTATATTTTGGATCATATGACATTATAATGGGTGTTTAGTAGCAGAAGAGTAGAATAAAAAAAAAACCATTTTCAAAACCTGGGTTTGCTTCAAATGATCAAAAATGGATGGAAATGGGTCATTTCGGGGTAGTATTACCACTCGTACGCCTTGTATCTTTACTCGGGGCTTCATTCTTTCAAGGCTTCATTATTCAACTTCTTTAATGATCTAGGATTCCATAAGGGATGCCACAGATTGCTGCCAATTGGGTTTGAGAGTGAGGACTGGGTTGGTGCCGAATTGGAACTTGAACATACAGGACCCTATTTATACTATTTGGATCAAAGAGCTTAAGAAAACTTATAAGATCTTGTCTTGACACATGTAGGGCTAGTATATGATGTGTAGAAGTAGTGAGATGTGTGTGGTGTATAAGCATAGAAAACTTTAGCTTGATGTGTTGTTTTGCACCTTGTGGTGTGCCTGCGGTTACAAGAAGAGAAAGGAAGGCCATGTGCCTTACATTTTACCATGGATGGTCTAAGTAGGTGCAATAAGCTCGCTACTATGATTCTAGAAGAGGTGCCTCATTGGTTATTTGGACTTTGTAGCAATTAAGAGGGATCAAAATGGTCATAGAAGTAAACCGGGTCTATTTTAGGTTCGACAGGTTCTTCAAATGTTTTAACAAGGTACATTGTGTTATAAATGATTAAGGAATGATGAAATAGGTTGTTAAGGTCTGGGATTAAAGTAATTAGCAAAGATTAGAATCGTTTTGGGTTTAAAACGGATTAGGATTTGAAGGAAGAAATGGGGAGAGAGTTACGGGTTTAACTAGGGATCGTTTAGGGTTTTCTTGAATTCTTGGCTTATATTTTGCATACTCGTGATAGGAATGTTGGGATACAAATTAGGGGTTTATATAAAGTTTATCAATGAAGTTTTGGTCGTTGGTTTTAGGCTATTAAAATTGTTGAATTTGAGAAAAACGGGTCAAAATCAAAGTTACAATTGGGCATAATTAGGGTTTTCTGGATTCGTTAAGGTTTTCTAGGCTTTGATTTCTTGCACATTGCCAAGTTAATGATAGATAATGATTTTTAAACTTATTTTATGAGTTTATAATGGCCCTTGGTTGGTTATTTGGGATTAGAATGGTTTAAAACGAGTAAACGGGTCAAATGATCATTTAGGGTGCAATTAGGGTTTCTAGAATATGTTTTAGGTACAAGTGAAGTAAAATGATGAAGTAATGATGAATAATGATTGAATAGGATTGATATGATTGTAAAATAAGTTATTTAAACTTATTTAAGTGTTGGTTTGGGGTTATGATGGATAAAAACCAAAAAAATGGGTCATGGTTTAAAAACTAGCTCGGTTTTAGGGTTTAGGGTTTTGAATTAGGGTTTTGAGTGCAAAAAGATGTATGAAAGCTTATGGATGGGAATAATTAGGGTTCATATATTGTAAAATGAAGGGTATATTAGCTTGATTAAGTGCATGTGAAGAGTGAGAATGAAAATGTTGGTATAACAAGGCTATTTTAGGAGACGCATGCTTAGGACTTGTATATTGCTACTTTTAGACGGTCTTTTGTTACTTTGATTTGAAGTGTTTTATATTTCATATGAGATTTAATATTTTTATACATTGATTTTAGTAGCTTGTGCATTCACTTTAGATGTTAATCATTCATGGAATTAGGGTTTAGAGGCATACGATAACGGTTTAAAGCCCGTTTAGATATAACGTTGCGAATGGTACATTATAGGAATGATGTACTTTGTAATAAGGATATGATGATATTGACTTGGTAATGTTATTGATGTTTGCCTTGACATATATGAAGTAGGATTGCCTTAGATAGGTTGCGTGAGCTCGCTCTACTTTGTTATACATACTAAGATTATATAAGTAATGTAATTAAAGTTGAAAAATTTCCCAGTATAACTTTGTGGATAAATAGTAAAATAGTTTGATGAAAACTTCCTTGGGGTTGTTATACTTGGCGAATTGTGTAAGGTAATTCTTTTGTATTAAGTTTAAAATAAAAACTTACTTTTCGAATATCTAAAATGGTTTAGGTTTAGGTTTCTACCTCTTCAAACATCTCCGGTATGGAGTTTTTTCCTAAAATACATCTATGGAACTCTATTATTTATATAGGTTGCGTATCGACCGCCATCTTACACACCAAAATTTTTTGAGGAATGGATTTGTTCGTTTAACTGGTTTATAATTTCTTGTAGAGTGCGATTTTTTCTTATCTTCTTCCATTCGACTTGTGGTGTACGAGGAGCGGTAAAATTGTAAGAAGATATTCCAATTTATTCAATAATAGTTTTCGAATTGTACTTCATTATCAAATTCCGGGACCTCTCAATTCGTTCTAATTTAATACAATGGAACATCCTAATTTGTTTTGGATCATTTTGCTAAATATTTCGAATTTTTCGAAGGCTTTGGTTTTATTTGCTAAAAAAATCTAGTCTATGGAATCGACGAATAGTCATCTACGATTACTAAGGTATATCGATTTCCCTGCCCATAACTTCGTATGGCGGAGGGGCCAAACAAATCCATGTGAAGTAGTTCTAAGCATCTAGTTGTTGAAACTATATTTTTAGCCTTGTGATTTGCATGAGCTTGTTTTCCAATTTTGCAAGCATCACAAAAATGTCAGTCGTATTTTAGTTTGGGTAGGTTTCTAACTAGTTATTTAGATGTAATGATGTATTTATTCATTATTCAGCGTGACCTAATCTCCTATGCCATAGTGTGGTGTTTTCAGTTCCAATGTTGCAGGCATTATTGTATCTTCCGGTTTATCTTCTTAGGTTTCATTACTTATATTCCTCATTTTCCTAATTCCTTATTACCTATATCCCTTTTATCTTTGATTATTTTCGCTATCGTGTTTCTGATAAATTATTACTTTGCATTTTGTTATCACATATTTGACTACACTAAGCAAGTTATATGTTCAGTTATCTATGTAATCAACATTTTCATTATATAGGGAGTCTTAAGAAAACCGTACCCTTTGCTCATATGATTTAACGTGCAAGTTGCTCCCAAAGGATGATGATTCCTCTGTTGTATTCTTTGTATGAAGAAAATAACTTTCGATTACCAGAGTCATGGTTTTGTGCCATTCCACTATCTTTAATCAATCATCGGGTTCCTAAGTTTAATTCCAGGATATTTCATCGGGCGCTTAAGCTACAAGACAAGTTTCATCTTTAGTCTTTTCGACTTCATCTTCTCATTGTCGCTCCATGCTACTCAAATAAATGCTCTTTGATCAATTGTTCTTTGATGGATTGAAACTTTCTCTATTGGAGGTGATTTGGAATCCCAATCTAAAACATTTTTCTTTCATTTTACCATAGCCATTATTTCTATTTTCTTTGGAATGTTTTTTCTATCGCCTCGTGGTTGTCTTACTATCTTCTCGTCTCTTGAAGGAATTTCTTAAATTCCTTTACGGCCTTAGCATACTCTTCCGTCTTCCTATTGGAGCTTGAAGCTTATCATCATCACCTTATCTTTCTTTTTTCACCTTCTAATGCAAGAGTTCTACTTTGTTCTTTTTGCCTTTGACCGTTTTGAAAATCTTTTCTTTATTACTTCTTTATAAACTTTAAGTTTTCAATAAGTTCGTCAAGAGGTAAAGTTGTTTAGATTCTTTGATTCTTCAAATCGCTGTGACTTGTCGCGCGCCATTTTGGATGTAATTCCTAAGAAAAACTTCCTATACACAATTCTTGCTAGATAATACCTTCATCAAGTTCTTTTAGACTAGTATATTAGTGTTAAATTTAGCAATGACATTATCTATTGATTCCTCTTTGGAATCATGAATTGTTTCATATTGTTGAACAGAAGATCTATTTTTGTTAGCTTTGACTGATTTATTACCTTGATGTGTGATTAAATAAAGTATCCCTTATTCCTTTTGCGATTTGGACACATAAAATTCTTTATATTATTTAAGATGGCAAAGCATTATTAATTACCATTTTAGCTTCATTATTTTGCATTTTCTTTTTTCAGATCATCGTTTTGTTTATGACAAAAAGGTACAACTTTCCTTTTTAGTTTGGGGTATTATTTTGAATAGGACGGAAAATCACCATCGGTAATAACATGCCAAAGGTCTAGAGCTTTTGATTTGCATCAGTTTCGAATTATTTTTCCATAAATAATATTCCATCACTTGCAAATAGTGGTGGTCTTTGCATAGATTGCCCTTTAAAATATTTTTTCGAATCGCATAGATCGATTCAAGTTTAAAATACAATTTATTTTTAAAAATCTTGTTTGACCTGGTATTGATGTCAATTGTGAAAACTAGAAGGAGGGATGAATTAGTTTACCGCTTTTTAATGTAAGGTTTTAAAGTGTTTGTAAAAATTTAGATTCGACTTTTTGGTGAATTCAAAAACAACTTGGCACTATATAAGCAATATACTTTTCTAATACAATTAATATGATAGTATCTGAAATAATGCAAGACAAGTGATAAGCAGTTAGGAACCATTCAAACCACAACGCGAGGATTTATAGTGGTTCGGTAATGAAGCACCTCTTCGCCCTACTTCACTCCTCGAGCACCTAACTCGAGAGTTTTAATTCACTATGTCAAACAAGGCTCCCTTATGGCACGGAGAAAACTGTACACAACGTTGCCTTACACTGATTTACGACACAAAGCTAAAATGTCGAGTTCCTAATCTTAGCTAGAACCAATCTATCACACCACAACTTCACTACTTGTTCATGATTCACTACTTCAAGACTTCCTTCACACACTTCAAGACTTTTACAACTTTCAAGCACTTCACTTCACCACATACTTATTTCACAACAATCTAACACTACTTGGTATGATCACCACGAATCTAACTATACTTACCAAAGATCGCTTAGATCTTTAGTACTACACAAAAAATACAAGATATACAATGATTAAAAATTTGTGATATGAATGCAACAAATTGGTTGCAATAACCTATCACTAAAGGTGTAATTCTTCTTCACATGATGCTGAAGTACCTTCTTTTGTACTTAAGGAAGTAAGCTTGGAATCACCTTGGAAAACAAAAGCTTTATGATTAAATGATCAAAAGATTTTAGAGAGGATATGTGGGCTGTTTTGAGCAGAAAGGGAATTAAGTTCTAATGGTGAGAAAATAATGGGGGGAAAGATCAGAAGTATTTACTAGGAAAAACTAGTTGAGCGTCTGTTCTATGGGCGCGTCCCCTTAAATAGTTTTGGAGGTCCCCTTTAAATTAAGGGGGGCCGCCGTGTATTTAATGGGGGCCGCCTAGGACTAGGGGCTCCCAGTTTGTCTTTTGTGTTAGGGGGATTTTTTCTAGAACTTTTCTAGCATTTTAGGTCCAAAAAATTTGAATTTCAAAAATGGTTTTTTTTGAATAAAAACATTTCTTTTAATTGTAGAAAATGTATTTGTCAATGTTTAAAAATGTTTACAAAATTTTATAAAGTGTGAGGTTGAATAAAAATTTCCTTTGATCATAAAATGCATTAAGCATTTATTTATTCATACCTTGAAGTGATATAAATTTCGAAATGAAAATTTACTACTAATTACTTGTTTACGTTTAATTTTACATTAAACGTTTTTATATTTTGTGATTATCAAAACCAGTTAAAGATGTGAAAAATTTTGTAATAATTTTTAGGAATTATTTTTTTATCAACAATGTGTCTTCTTATTTTGTGGTGAACATGAATAGCCGTGACTACATCTACTAAGAAACATAAAAAAACAAAATATTGTTTGGAAACCTACGGGTCATGTATTCACTGAAGTAGGACTTAAGTGGAAACCAATAGGTAGAACTTTCACTATTGTTGGTAACTCATGCCCTTTAACTAGGATCACTTTAGCTAACGTAGTGCCCCCTACGAAAACCACTTCCTACTCAGTTGAAACACAAAAACCAAAGCTTAATGTCTACATCAGGGGGGCTAACCCAAAAAATGTAATTAATGTAGGTTATGAGTAAAAACAGCTAAGATTATAGATCTAGAATGCTAACCATCAGGGAAACCAATTTATATTTGGGGACCAATGCTAATATATTTATTTCTTATTCTCTGTAATGACAGGTTGTCCGATTTTTCTCTGGTTCGAGACTCTATGATGTTCGAAAAACATTTGACAGGGAACGCTCTCAGTCATGAGCTTTGTTAGTAAATTTTAATGATTACTGTTAGATTCGGGAATTGACCATATTGCAAGAATTATAGGGGTTTATAGTGACTATACGGGTTAAATGTTACTATTTCAAGGAGTATTCTTTACGTTCGTGGGGCTTGGACATAACTTGTTTTCTGTTGAGCAATTTTGCGACGCGGATCTTGAAGTTTATTTTGGGATAAAACACTTGCTTTATTTCCTACTTTTAGAAGGTGTTGATCTACTTTCTGGATCTCGAGACACAAATTTGTACACAATTTCTCTTGATGACATGCTTAAAACATCTACGATATGTCGTCTATCCAAAGAATAAAAGACTAAGAGCTGGTTATGGCACTGATAACCGCCTTTTTAAGGGTAATTATAATATATATATATATATATAGTATACGTATTCCAAAAGATTCAAAATCAATTTTCTCGATTATCACTAACGTAAACCTGCAGGTTAAAACGGTGGTGACGGTATCCCAATCAACCAAAGTCGATTCATTACCACATATTCATGCTCATTCTACAAAGACAATCAATCATGAAAGCTCAAGATTTAAAGACAAAGACTTCCGCTAACTCTGATTTGAAGCTTTCAAGATAAGGCATAGTATGAGAATGTTGGTCAAAGACACAAGATCGCAAGATGGCATAGACGATAAAGACAATGACAAAGGCTCAAAGTCTAGATCGCAAAGCATGAAGGAACAAACCTACAACAAAGAACAAAGAAAAAGACCAAGACCACATGAGCTTAAACGACAAAAGCAATCTCATTTATCTCATGAAGGAGTGTCATCAATGAACTCACTTCGGGGGAGATTGTTAGCCTCAAAATATTGAGCCGAACAGGAAGTTCGTTCATTACGTGTACGAGTCTCGGTCATTTAATTAGTTAATGTTGTAATAGTATAATATCGGGAATCGGGCTCGATAGTTAATCTAATATTGTATATGTTTCGGGTTTAATCCTAAGCAAAACCCGAGCCCGGGTCCTAGTTAAATATCCCGCGCGTCATTTAACGCGACGGGGTATATAAACTCTTTTCTATTTAGAAAAGAGTTAGTTGTTAAAAATAAAATCTTTTCCTTTTCCAAAACTCTCCCATCTCTCTCTCTCTTCTTTCTCTCTCTAAAACAACTCACCTCTCTTTCTCATTTCTAGTTCTTGATCCGTGATTGATTCGTGTTATGAAGTGTTAAACGGGATCCTACAATTGGCATCAGAGCGACGTGTGGATTCATGGTTGATTTGTGTGGTTAAAAGAATCAAATTCGTGCTTATTTTTTGTTCTAAAAACCCACGGCTCAAAAAGCTTATTTGGGCTTAATTGGTTGATTAATCTTGGTGTTTCTCGTGTTATACATGCTAAGGAAGAAGCATTGTTACTCCTATAAGTGATCCTCAAGCCTCAAGATCAAAAACGAAGATATAAGGTTCGAATTTTATTGTGTGTTCTTCGTGGAGGTTTGCTACATATTGGACGATTCACAAGGAAATACGAGTTTATGTGTGTCTAATCTTGATATACACACTTAATATTGTATGTTCTAGCCTTTGTTCGTGGTTAATAAGCTCATTTAGTGAAAATTTGCAAAATTCGTACTTGGCATTCTTCGTGGCGGTTTGACAGGAAAGAGACAAGATCCACGTTTTAAGGAAGTTGTCAGGCGGCGGTTTGACTTGGTCAATGGCGAGTTGAGTATAATAATAATATTTATCAGCCGGCGGTTTGCCATTCTTGTGGCGAGTTGCCTTTTAGGTGGCGAGTTGAGCAGGTACACGGCGACTTGATTATAATATTGAGCAAATTCAAACGTTACTATGGCCAAATTGAAAACAGACGGCGAGTTGCTCTAGTTTAATGTGACGGCGAGTTAATAAGTCACGGCGAGTTGCTCCTTTTATTCCACGGCGAGTTAAGGATTTCTAGGCAGCGAGTTACTAGTAAAAACGGCGGTTTGCTCATTATTTTAATTGGCAGCGAGTTGTCGAGGTTCACGGCTGTTTGCTTATTTAATTAGAGCGGCGAGTTGTCAAACTTCGCAGCTGTTTGAGTTTAATACACGGCGGTTTGATTAAAAAAAAAGTATCCAGACGACACCCTTTTTAGCGACACTTTTTTACGGAAAAAGTTGAGTAATATGTAATTTTTTATATAGCCTTTCTAACTTATTTTTACATCAAATTCAAATTTTGGTAATAGGGTAAAAAAAATTTCGGTCGACACCTTTTTAGCGACACTTTTTGGCGGGAAAAATTAAGTAAAATATAATTTTTTCTATAGCCTTTTTAGCTTATTTTTACACCAAATTTAGATTTTGGTAATAAGGTAAAATTTATTTTTTTCATAATCCAACTGCGCCGAATTCCAAACAAATCATCAAACCATAAACCAAATCCAAAACCATCAACAAGGACTTAAACTGCATTAATCATACAAGAAACAAACCTCAACAACAATCGATTATTCATTCACGGTTTTCTATTGATTTTGTAAAATCCCGTTAAATCATTTATCGGTTTTAATCATAGACGTGTAAAATCCCGTGAACGAGAATTGCATACATAACCACAACAACATCAATCACATCATATCCACTTAAGATCCAACAACTTTCACACTTCATAATTCATAATCATTCATTCATCATGTCAACTCCAGTCAACACATCCTCGACAGATAGTCAAATGCATAATAATATCATGGCAGCTGGTTCAAAAGAGCGTCCACCAATGCTTGGACCAGGAAGATATTCACAATGGAGATCACGTTTTCTATGGTACATTGACACGAAACCAAATGGTGAGGGACTGAGAAAAAGCATACTATCTTCCCACCTGCCGATCTACTAACAATTTCAATTTGTTGCTGCAAACGGAAGTGTTCCCTGCAGTTCACAACAAACAAAACAATGAAACAGTATTGAACGTGACTCCAAGAACAAAGAACCTTTTCTGTCTGAAAAGGAAGCAATTTTCTTGCTTTTAACTGGTATTGGAGATGATATCTATTCCACTGTTGATGCTTGTAAAACAGCGAATGAGATGTGGATAGCCATTGAAAGGCTACAACAGGGTGAATCATTGAACGTACAAGATGTAAAGACCAATCTGTTCTGGGAATTTGGGAAGTTTACTTCTCGTGATGGAGAATCAATGGAGTCGTATTACTCACGGTTTTATAAACTGATGAATGAGTTGACAAGGAACAACAGCAAGTTACTACTAACAAAGCAAGTTAATGTTCAATTTCCTTCAACCAACTTCACCAGAATGGTCCCCAATTTTGACTGATTGTCCAACCATCAAAAGAAATAGAACACCATCTATATCACACACTTTTTTGACAATTCTGAGCAGTTATCAAAATAAAGTTAATGATATCCGTGCTGAGAGAATAGCCAAAAGTGCAAATCCATTAGCACTTCTTGCGGCTGCTCACCAAATATTCAGATAATTACTATCAAGCACCAAAACCTCAAAGATCTAATGTAACATCATCTTCCACAAGACCAAGTGCATCTACCAGACACAAAGGCAAAGAGATCGCCAAACCAGTTACACCTCAATCTGAGTCAGTATCTGAAGAAGACAGTGATCCTGAACAAGCTCAGAGGGATAAGGAAATGCAAAAGAATTTGGCACTCCTTGCAAAGTATTTCAAAAGGCTTCACAAACCTACCACAACAACCTTCGACTTTCTTCAAACATCAAGAACAAGGACTTAAGATACCCCACAAGTATAACAAACGACAATCATCAGGCATTTTTGGGAATCAAAGGACAATGACAGTTGCTGGGGCTAGGGAAACTGTAGGCAGTCCGGTAGTGCAACAGAATGGGATACAGTGCTTTAATTGCAAAGGATTTGGCCACTATGCAAAGGAATGCAGGAAGCCAAAGCATGTTAAAGACTACTCGTATCACAAGGAAAAGATGATGATGTGCAAACAAGCTGAACACGGTGTTCCACTGCAAGATGATTGGCTAGCGGACACGGATAAAGAGATTGATGAACAGGAATTGGAAGCACATTATAGTTTCATGGCAAAGATTCAGGAGGTCTTACCAAGAGAATCCAGTTCAACTGAACAGCCATTGGAACAGGTTCAAAACAATGATGAAAATAATGTGTTTGCAAAACCGCTCCCACTTGTCTTTTGTAATTTTAGACTCTTCTATAATTACTTAGCTTGTAGAGGGACATTACAAGATACATTGATAGTTCCTAAGTTTAGTTTGTTAATGTCATTCTTCATAAGACTTTTAACAAATTCAGAATTTCAATTTCTTAAGACTTAATGTGAGTCATCACATTCCATAATCATGATGGTGTCTTATACTAGACATACTCAATTTCAAACCTTGACAGTTTTTGGAGGTAAAATATTAAAGTTATCAAAATCAAATAATTCCAAAGAATTTAATTCAACACTCTAGACATACCATGAATATGTGGTATTCTCTGAGTAATTTTATTGTGAGACTTTATCACAATCTTTTAAATAACTTAATACTCTTTAGGTCACATACTTATCAATTGTGTCAAACCAAATTGAATATATAGTATTTAAAAACCCATTTGCATGCATTAATGTATACAGCTTTAACTAGTTCAAAAACTCTATGTACATATCTTTAGAAAAGATATAACATGTTAACTTATACATTATTTTGCCTTTGAACAATTCAAAGACTTTTTGTTTATGTCATTACCAGAAGACATAACTTACTTTATGTTATAAATCTTTCAACAATTAAAGGACTTCGTGTTTATAAATTTGCCATAAACATAAACATATTAAACTAAAGTAATTCTGAACGCTGACTCTTGGCTTCAATAGTAATTTCAAGTTAAACAAGATTACTTTATTATTTAGGACATTCCAAGAACACATAAACATTTTACTTGAAGTAGTCTTTAAATCGAAATTACTTCATTATTTTGGACATTCAAAAAACACGTAAACATTTTACTTGAAGTAGTCTTTATTTCATATCTTGACATATGTTCTGAATAGGAAAATAAGTCCTAGTAGAATATTAGTTTCTTACTTTACGGTCAAGAGAAACATTTAATCATATTGTTCTTGTCATGTGTTGTACCTTGCACACAATAAAGATTTCTCCCACTTGTGCATGGCACAACATCATACATGTAGTCAAACGATGTTCGTTTGTTTATGGGGACAATATGATAGTGTCATAGATATTAGCATTACAAGTAGATATAGAATCACTTTGTTTAATAAGAAATAGTGAACGACTATCCTTAAAACCATGAGTGTCAATAGTTGGAAAACTATATATTATCTCAAGAGAAGCGAGAAATAATCTGGGTTACTAACAAGATAATAAACCTTGCAGCTCCCACTAAATTAGACAACATTACATTAATGTCTTGTTCAGAAATAAATCACGATGCTCCCACTGGATTTGACAATATTTCAAGTGTTCCATAACCAGTAAAAACAAATAGTGATCTATTTATTTTCCAACTTTCTTTAAAATCTTAATTAGTAGCAATGTACTTGTATTTCAAAATTTCCTACTATGTAGATGAGAGACTATCCATCAATGCTATTTATTAACTTGAAAATTGGGCATGCAATTTCCTCCTTAATTTTGATTAAAACAAACAACTAGATACATTATATTAGTTTGCCTTTATCACTTTTGCGGTAATATTGGTATTTCCTAATCAAGAACTCATAAAATATCTTACATTAAGATGTTATCATTTGATAGCTTTAAGAACATATTCTCTAGTTATCCAAATGTCTTATATGTTTCAAAGTACTCACCACCGAATAAGGGTGATGAAATCTGTATTAAAATATAAGTCATGCAATCTACTTAACATTTAAGTATTCTATGAGTTTGATTACATTAGGACAATTCCTAGTCTTCCTATTAAAACTTTCCGTAATCTAGAAAGATGATAGTAAACGAGTCTCCCCATTCCTTACAAGGAAAGGAGTCTCGGTTTAACTAATATGTCGGATGGTTTGTTTTAACAAGCCACTCAACAAAATTTGCCTCATAATAGAAAACAAGCGGAAATACACTCGAATGTGTTTAAACCAGGAATGTATAGAATTACCACTACCACAACACAAAACAGAGAACCGCAGTTGCCTCATGCTTCTAGGAATACTAATCCTCACGTGTCTAAATCTTCAGGAGTAAATCACACTACTAGTGTTAGCAGACCACAGCTTAAGTGCTATCAAGTTAAAGATAAGTCGTGCAAGACCATAGTCAAGTGAAGTTTAAAAAGACGGAAGTAGAAGACCATCATAGGATTTCTAGTATTTCATAAGAAAAACAAAGTCTGTAACTGCGTGTAATGACGTTTCAAATTCAGAACTTCGAATGTGAATGATGTTTGAACTAATGTGGAAAAGGTGTTTAATTCAATCATGATGCTTGTGTATTCTAGATACTTGATGACGTGAACCTAGAACTAAAGAAACCAAATGTAGTGGCTACTAGTGCTAGTAAACCCAAAAGAAAGCGAACAAATCTGTTGCAACACCCATAAGAAAACAGTTGCATCAGATACCACAATTCAGAATCCAAGGAGTTACAATAAAGGAGTTGTATGAGAATGACAAATCAGGAATGGAAATGGTGGATAGCTAAGAAATGTCCATCAGGGTATAAATGGACACAAAAGCCACATAGGACCAAAAAGATATAGATGCCTAAAATCAGGAAAGATGATGTATCAACAAGTATTAGTCCCACTATAGACATTGTCTCTAGGATTACTAATGTCTTGAAGATATCAAATTCCTTAGGATCCAATTTGTCCAATGTTCCATCGTCCTCTAATTCTCTTGCAGATTGTACAACTCATCCTATTCATTGTTGACTCTGGATGCACAAAGCACATGACGGGCAATCTCAAGCTGTTGTGTAATTTTGTGGAGAAATTTATGGGTATTGTTCATTTTGGAAATGATCAATTTGCTTAAATTCTTGGTTATGGAGATCTGAATCAAGGAAATGTCATGATCAAACATGTTTATTACGTCAAAGGCCTAAATCACAATCTTTTCTCGGTTGGTCAATTCTGTGATGCGGATTTGGAGGTTGCTTTCTGGAAATCTACTTGTTTTGTGAGAGATCTTCAGGGAAATGATTTACTAACTGGTAATCGTGGATCCGATCTCTATACAATATCTCTTCAAGAAACAACTTCATCAACTCTAATCTGTTTCATGGCTAAAGCTTCACCAACTCAAGCATGGTTATGGCATCAAAGACTTTCTCATCTTAACTTCGATTACATCACCTTACTCTCAAAGAAAGATATTGTGACAGGCTTACCTAAGTTGAAATATGTCAAGGATCAACTTTGTTCGTCTTGTGAAATGAGTAAAGCAAAAAGAAGCTCATTTAAGTCAAAAGCTGTTCCAAGTTCCAAAGGAAGGCTGAATTTGCTTCACATGGACTTGTGTGGTCCAATGCGGGTTGCAAGCATAAATGGGAAGAAATATATTCTGGTGATTGTTGATGACTATTCAAGATACACTTGGACTCTTTTTCTACGATCCAAGGATGAAACTCTAGAAGTTCTCAAAGACTTTCTCACGATGATTCAACGTAATCCTCAAGCTCAAGTTATTAGTGTCTGTACTGACAAAGGCACAGAGTTCTTGAACAAGACACTCCATACTTATTTCAAAGAAGAAGGCATTGAACATCAGACTTCCACTCCTTGAACACCTGAACAGAACGGCGTTGTTAAAAGACGAAACCGCACTCTTGTTGAGGCTGCTCAAACAATGCTCTCAGCTTCTAAGCTTCCATTATCATTTTGGGCTGAAGCAGTTGCAACCGCATGCTATACTCAGAACAGATCAATCATCATATC
>BQNB010086410.1:0-22846 GCA_026074375.1 Tanacetum coccineum | reverse complement strand
CCGGAACTTACACCAACTCGGATGACTTTAGAGTTAGCGGACCGATCAATTACTCATCCTAAAGGACTCGCCGAAGATATTTTTGTCAAAGTTGGGAATTTCCATTTTCCTACCGACTTTGTTGTTGTCGATTTCGAAGCCGATCCTCGAGTTCCTCTCATACTTGGGAGATCCTTTTTGAGAACCAGCCGTGCTTTAATCGATGTATACGAAGGAGAGCTTGTTTTAAGGGACGGAAATGAACAAATAACTTTTCATGTCAATGGCACGTCAAAACATCCTCAAAAGCATGTAAACGAGTCAATTAAAATGGTTAATGGCACATGCAAGAATAGTTTTAAAAGGTTTCCCGACGAACCCACTCAAGTTTGCCCACCTCCACCGGAAGATGCCAACGATGACAAAGAAAAGCAGGAAGTGAAGAATCTCGCAGAGCCGACGGCTAAACGCCAAACTCGTATCACACCTTGTTTGAAGAATTTTAGAGTTGTTTGCAAGGAGAGCAGGTTTCATTCAAACAAAACACCTCAAGTTTCTTCAGTTTTTGCAATCACATCCACCTTACCGTCTATTAAGCCCAAGGATTCTCTCATAATGGGGGACGAGCACCTTAGTACTTTTAGTACTGAGGAAATTGTCCCAATCCCAAGAGAATCTGAGGACACATCCAGGAGTGATAGTAAGAATGATTTACCTTCGTGTTATGATTTCTCTTCCATCAAAGATCCACGTGATGATTCCGTGACTTTCTCTAACCCTCTTTTTGAATTTGATGTCAATTTCAAAAACCCTCTTTTTGATGAAGTATTAGAGGACATCGGGTGCAAGGATTCTTATGATTCCAACCTTGATGAGTCGACTTTCCTAGTCACACCTCTTTCTGATTCTAATAAAGATGAGTGTTTTTCTCCAGGAGACGATATTGAGTTTATACTTCACCATGATCCGTCTACTCCGTTGAAAAGCGTTGCTTCTATTCTCGAGGGATTCATCAATGATCTAATTTTTGAAGAGAATGATGATTTATTTGATTTGGAATGTAAAACGAATGATTGGAAAAGAATTTTATACGATGCTCCAATTGATGAGGCTGAATGTTTTGATCCAGGAGGCGATAATGATGAGATCGATGCTTTTCTAGCTATTGAAGTTCCTACGTATATTGAGGAAGGTTATTATGACTCGGAAGGAGACATAATCTATCTTGAGAGTTTGCTTAGTGATGATAACACCCATAATATCTCTCCTGAAGTATTTTTTGATCATGAACCACAACATAATACTTTTTCTCCCAAGAGTGATCCTCTTCACCATGAGTTCACCGGCGAACTTATCACGATTCCTCCAAGAATTGATAGAGAGCACGAGGATTATATAAATCGAATGTCGTTGTTATGCAGAAATTCATCTTCCCGATCCCTAGAAAATTCTCATATAATCATCGAGTCTCTTCCCACATCTACTACTCTAATTGAGGATAGTGACTCCAATAGGGAAGAGATCGATATATTTTCCTGACCGGATGATTCGATACCATCAGGTATTGAAAGTGATTTTGACTCAGAAGAGGATATTATTGACAACTTGCTTAACGATGATCCCATTCATGAACGTTTAACCTTCGATAGGGAACCCGATGTGCCAGTGATAAACAATGTTGATGAGCTTAATGAAGACGAATGTTTTGACCCAGGGGGAGGTGAAATTAATGTTGAAGTTGACAATTCCTTCACATTTGTCACTCAAACTTTTCTCCCATTAGTCACTTACCCTGAGGTTTCTCCCTTAGCTTCCTCCACCAAAAATGAGGACACCATTTTTGACCATGGCATCTCCACTTAGAGCCGGTGGCATCTCATCGGGATGGAACTTTCATGTGCTTTAATGTTTGTCCAAACATTAATGAAAGTCCGATTGAGATTTTTCTCTTCAATTTACTCTCTCCAAGGACGAATGAATTCAGGGATCGAGTCAAGCTATGTGACTCGATTACCAAAAACAAAGCGCTTCATGGGAGGCACCCCATGCTTATCCATTTTCTATTTTTATTGTGATGTGAGGAGGCTTGTACTCTTACGATCTTTGTGTTTGTTGTTTCTTGTGATTGTTTGCAGGATTGACCCAAAATTTTTTGAAGACTCTCGTGTTCGGTGTTTTGTCCCGATCCACTCGAGCTTCCTAGCCTTTGCTTGCCATTAGTTTGGGGAAATCCGATATCCTAAAGATTATTATCGTCTAACATCTATCTTTTAGCACACTTGATAAACGCCTTAAGATTTTTGTGATACTTTCTTCATGCTTGAGTTATGCATTAGACTTTTTGAGTTCTAGTATGGGGTTTTTAAGTCTTAGGCTAGGAAACATTGAGGACAATGTTTGATTTTAGTGTGGGGTAGTATATCTTCATGCCAAAAGTTCAATATAGACTCAATATTTGTCATAAACCCAATGAACCAATTCTAGCCTCATATTTTTTTATCAAAAATAAAAAAAACCCACTTTCTACCTCTTTTTTAAAAATTAAATATCTCACACACTGTTAATCGTTACGCAAAACAAAACATATCATTTTGAGCGTGTTGAGGCTCTAGCTTGTTTCCTTAACTTTTAGGCTATGCGTTGCCGAAATTCGGGAATAATAAGATCGAAAAATGATTAGAGTTAAGTATGAGTTGGATGCTAAACAAGGATTATTTGGAAATTCTTAAGAGCTCATATATGTTACTTGTTCTTTTCTCCCATAAGCTCTTAACCGGATTAATATACGTGCTGTTTTTGGAGATTAAACTTAAATCAATAATTTTTATGTAATATATAGCAAAAATTTTAGTCTTAGTTCAAACTTATACTTGAATTTTTTAAAAAGAAGTCTTCTCTATATAAAAAAAATGATAAAATGATAAAAAAAATATAATAATAAAAGCTGTGGGCTGATAAAAGTTTACTACCTCTTGCCGGCTCACAACCGATGTTGTAGCCTTCTAAAAGGTCGAGGGTTACAATTGCATAAATGTTATGTTTAATATTAAGTTTGAATTAATAAATAGATTTCTTTTTGTTAAATTCAAATATGCTTTTGAACTTTGACTATTCTATTTTATAAGCTATGAACATACGGGAAACCTGAGAGTTTTTGAAACCTAAGGTACGTGCATTTATGTCCCGGATTACTAGTCTATACACTGTGGGGGTGTCACAATGCCCTGGTCACTTAGCCGCCCAAGGTTAGGATGTGCCGAGACGAAAGTCGCTACATGGGATGATCTCGCCTTCAAACTCATTATTCTTGGGTGGAACGTGAAGCATAGTATTTTGTAAAACGTTAATGCATGGTTGAATTCACATAGGACACTCTCATTAGATATATAATTGTCGTGGAAGTCTTAAAAATGTTCACAAGTGTGCAAATTTGTGTGTGTTAGCGTCTTTTCTGATATTTAGCTGTGATTTTTAAGCTTGGTTTTTGATCTATTGACAAAGTCTAGGAACGATGAATTTATCTTATTGGGGCTTTCTTGGATCGAAATGATCCTTGTTCTATGATCCCTATCAGTCTATGGAAAAATAAAACGAAAGTCGAAATAATCTCAGTTACCTATATTTTTTTATAAAATAGGTAAATGGGGTGTTTTAATAACTTGTGATTTCTAATTTCCTCCACAAAAAAAATTCTTTGCTACTTTTTAAATGATTTAGTTTGGGAAGTTTTGAGGTATTTGGTTTTAAAGCATATGATATTGCGTGAGGACACGCAATCGCTTAGTTTGGGGAATTTTGATATGTGTGAAAACACATATCCGTTTTATATCAAAATAGGCCCTAAAAAGATAAAATTGTGCTTTAAATGCTTGTATATTGCTTGTTTTGTCTTTGTGATTATGTAGGTATGGATAATGCAAATATCACAAGAAAACGGTCAAAACCGGACAAACTCAGACACGGGAAAGGAAAGAGAATACAAGAGCAACAAAAGTCAACCCTTGGTCAACCAAAGTCAACGCACAAAATGACAAAACCCAAATTTCCCAAAACAGTCCCTCAAAGTTAAATCAAATCACAAAATAAACCCTTAAACCCTAAACTACGTTATCTTATTTATTATAAAAAAGTTAACGGTGTATCTTTCTAATAAAACAAAAAAACCATCCTGTTTTACTTTGCTTGGCCCAAACCCTTTCTATATGCCCAAAAGTCAAAAGAATATAAGCCCGGGTAAGAAAGAAGTCAAACACACTCTTATAAAAGTAAAAACGCAGGAAAAACTGTTGTTACTGTTCATCGTCGTCTCCAATATTTACCTGCTTCAAAACAAAGGGTAAATGAAAATTGGCTACGTGGCTAATTAATTCAAGTGACAGGCAATGATATGCCAAAGCTATACGTCATAAAACGCTCTCATTGGTCAAGACACCTTTAGGGGAATGCCACATAGAAGTAAAGAAAGCACACAAGGATAGGATTTTTACACTAATTCCTTTGCAAAAGAAGCATAATGGCTTTGACACACGGATTGCCACGCTGGCAATCCGTGTGCTCATCAAAACAATCCAAGGGCCAAGAATTAAGATCCAAGGATTGGCCATACATTCAAGGGTCGTGGAATTACATTATGCTCCTTCACAAGTTTCTTAAGCGCTTTGGAGTCTCTAAGCTCTAATGTGCTCATTATAGCATTTTTATCTAATCTTTAAATATAAAAATCAGTAATTACTTTGTGCCTATTGGATTTTGTGCTTTTAGTTGATGAAATAGCCATGGATGAGTTCATAATGGACTTTACTAGCTTATATTTGTTAAGCTTTAGAGTTGTAGAATTAGCTCCTTTGAGCTTATTGCATTGTTTAAGCTAATGGTTTCTGTTATGTTTTCTTTTAAAATTCAAGTATCTCTAGTATAATAGTAGCATTTGCTATTTTTGCTTAACTTATGCTTATTTGTGGGTTAATTTTGTTCATTATGATGTATTAATCTTGTTTGTCTATCTGTATTTTGTTTTGTAGTGTAGATCTTAGTCTTACTTAATTTGTGTCTTTAAAAATCAATAATAAAAAATATTTAGCATAGTTATTAGCTTTAAAGAATCAGGGCTTATTCGTTATTTAAATTGTTAATTAAGGTTGATAATAATAGGTTTAGCATCGGGTATTTGTTATTGATCGTATGCTATCTGTTTTTTTTAAGCAAAAATAAGTTTTCTGATTTTTAAAGGGGTGTTTGGCATAGCAGTACTAACTGCAAGTTAGTACTACTAGTGGCCTTTGGTTTTTAGTTGTTGGTTTTAATCTCCTATTTAAGTTTGTTTAAGCTAGTTTCAAAAGTTAGATTAAGGTAATCAGTTTTCATAGGTTAGTTGTTCTTAGGTTCATATCTGTCATAATTTTTCTTGCCATAATGAGTTTTGTTCAGATCTAGCTTTGGCATTTACTATATTTACATTTAGTTTGAGTTTTAAATATTAGAGTAGAAGTAATCTGCTTAAGGTCTGATTTATTAGGTTTTGAGTTTTGGTCATGTTTAATGTCAAACTGCATCAGCAGATTTTAAGGTCAAAAGTACTTTTTCTAGCTCAAAATTTTGTTGTGATTGTTCCGGTGATAACTCATGCCTTAGTCTACATTATTCCCTCTTACTCATTCATCTTCAAATCATACCTAAGGACTGCTATTTCTAACTATGGAGTGTCCTTGGGTAGATCCCTCCAGTTCTGGTTGGAACATAGGACGATACCTAACCTTAACCACCTTATGACTTCAGAATCATAATGAATTAGTTGGTTATTGGGTATAAGATCGTAACCATAAAACCATTTGAAAATCAATATAAGTGTTTGATATAAATCAAAACGTTTAACACTTTGAGAGTTTCTTTCTTTTGAAATGCCCCCTACACATGATATTCAAAACTGTTTCGCACGTAAAGGAAAGAGTTAATTATCTGCACTTAAACTCTTGAGTCTTAAAGATCATATTACTTTTTCATTGATCACATTTTCCCCCCTTATGGAACTAACTAATCTCTTAGTATTTTCATACCAATTGATTAAAATTTGAGACATAAAAAAATTTCATGGGGAGAAAAATGTTAACACATATATTACATGAATTATTGGAACATTTTCTCTTTTGCTCCCCCTTAATTTCACTTATGACACCACATATACGACATTGAGAAAATATGGTTTTTGACGTTGTAAATTCAATGTGAAATCAAGATTGAGCCACCTTTATATGTTTAACAAAATGAGTGTTTGAATATTTTTAACATTTAACATCTTTAACTTGTTTAAACATTTTAAAATGTTTTAGACACACAAAGTAGACATGTGAGAATGTGTCTAAAAGCATTAAAACTTAGTTTTAAAGGCTCCCCCTCAAAAATAGATCTACTTATAAAAATGATTCGACTTTTGAAAGTTTCGTGAGAAGGGAGTGTTGAACACATAATTTTAAAAGATTTTGAAAAACCTTTTGAGAAATTCTTGATAAATTGTGTTCAACTATTTTGAAAACCAATGTTACTTGAGCTCTAAAGACTTTAAATGTCTTTGAATTGACGTTTTGTGTCAGCTCAAGTCCGAGAAGTTGTTATCTTCTCGCTGTAAGGATAAATATACATGAGTGCACACTTTCCTTTATTTGAAGAACGAGTCATAAGCTGATATTTACTTAGAAGTCATGTGTCCCAAGCAAGAAGATTTTAGGAAAAAAATTCTCAGGACGAAGAAGATTTCTCTTCTTTTTAAAATAAAGCGCACTGAAGCGTACACTATTCTTTACTTATAAAACCGAGTTTTTATCAGAAGTAATCAGAAGTCATAATCTTGAGCTCAAAACTTTGAATGTTTTGTGAAAATCGCTCAAGATCGAGAAGATTGCTCTTCCTGTTGTTTGGATAAGTTATATTTAAAGATAAGCTTTCCTTACTTTGAAGTCTGGGTTATGCACTAAAATGTACATAAGCCATCGAGAAAATTAGAAATGACATATTTTGAAAGCATTTAAACTCTATTTACATACCCGTGTCAATGTTAATCGACATTTCTAGGTACGTAGATGTTATCGATGCCAAGAGACATGTCGAAAAGATTCTTTTTGGTATTTTTAATTTTTTTTAGATTTTAGATTTTAGATTTTTGTTTTTGAAATTTGCTATTTTTGTATTTTCTTTTTGAAATTTTATATTTTTGTATTTTTTTTCAAAAATATTTTCTAAAATAATTAAAAATGCAATGTTTATACAAAGAAGAAGATGATAAAATATTTACATTAGATGAACCCTTTGAAGAAATGAGTTCGGAAGCTGTTGAAGTACCTGCACTCAAAGAAGAAGAGTTTGCAACAATAACAGTGTTAGGAGAACATTTTTTCTTTTCTAATGGTATTGCACTATCATTTGTGTTGAGGCAAGTTCCAACGGTCTTTCCTATGAGAATCCACCTAAGACCAACAGAAGTAAAGATTCTACCCATTGATTCCCATGTAAGACCAGATCTAGGAGGCATTGTTTTCACATACATAGAGGAAATCTTATTTGGGGAAAACTTTGTCCAGTAGAGATTCGTCTTTCAGGTCTCTTAGATTCGCTTTTCTTTTCTACGGGTTTGTTTATGTTTCTAGTCTTATGGGATTGTTTCTTTGCACGAGAATTCACCTATTTCAAGAGTTTTGTTATACATGCATCATGATTTGCATTAAAAACACATTTCTGACGTGTCGAGCAGACAAAGTGTTTGGAGTCCGAAAAAGAACTAGAATTCCTAGAGTGTTCTGCTTTGAGGATAACAACTAGTGTTCCGCAACTAGAATTCTTAGATGCAGTCCAGTTCCTAGTTGTTTGATTAGTGCTTCTAAGTTTTGGTTTGTTACTATTAGCAGTGTTTTGTAATCTAGCAGAAGGCATCATACTAGTTTTTGAATTCCTATATCTTTCTTGTGTCTTTTTCTTAGCTTCTTCTAGGTAGTGATTATGAACCATGTTATTTGAGCTAAATTTTGGCATGTTCTTAGATCGATTTCAAGATTTGTGTAACACCACGCTAAAGAATAAACACGAAGTGTGACAATACAAGGCACAAGCACATGGTAATAGCACAACACCATACAATAATTAAACATAAATAGTACATAATTACAATATTTTTCCTGGCCGAACATCGGCTTTAAAACATAAGTTTATAAGTTAACAAAAGCTTCATCTTGATATTTCAAAGTTTGAAAGTGACGATATGTTAAGACTTCATGGTGTATATCCCCTCACAAGAAACTTACTGACGATAACCTAAAAATGCATGAGAAAATGGTTCAACAATGAAAATAGTTGGTGAGTAGACAAGTTTTATAAAAATGAGATAATTTATAAATAAGTCATCATGGCAAGTGTCATATAAACCTATCATATTACAAATCATGCCCATACAAGTTTTGTAATAACATACATTCACATACACTTCCATAATAATAAGTCATGGTCAAAAATAGAAAGTCCCAAAGAACAAGCCACTTGTTTAACAATAATGTACAAAGTCTGCACATAAATATAGTGTTAATGCATAAATGAACGACTGCCCCTATATATAAATATTATGCAAATTATTGGACAGTGAAACGAGAGGTTGGCCGACCTCTAATAGCGCTACCAATAATATCTACACTCCTGAACTGTAGAGCGCACAATGTATGTATGGATTGGATAAGAACGGGAACCTAATGGGGGACTTAATCAGGTGAGGGGAATGAACAGGATCCCACACACATAACACTATATCTATGTACTTTACGTATTCACACAGAATACGCAAAGTCTCATTTAAATATGAAGAATACTAAGTAATCTTTAAACACACAAAGAATTATGAAGATATGTAGAGAGAGAAAGAGAGTGGGAGGTTGCTTCTAGTGAGAGAAAGTGAAAGAGAAAACCATGTATTACTATGTATGAAAAATGAAACAACCAACACCCTTTCCATAGAATGGAAAGGGTTTAAATACTACATATGGCCAGTTGGGTAAGGCCTTGTCCATGGGCTTTTCCTTAACTAGCCTATCTAGTTTCCAAATATTACTATACAAGCTATCTAATGATATTAATGGAAGTGACCGATACTTTCATATTCCTAACAATCTCCCCATAAGAGAGGTCACTCCATTTTACAAAAACTTAAACCTAGCATACTATGCCTTGTCTTCAGTCTTGTGCTCGCAGATTTGTTTTCTTGACTTCATCTTGTGAATATGGCATAGTGAGCTTTGACTTTAGGCTTGAGCTTGTTCTGATAGGCTTGACTTGTATGTGAACTTGAACTTCTTTGAGATCATCAACCAAGCATAATCTTTTATCATCTTTTTGTGATCTTGTCGTCGTCTTGTACACTTGCGACATTTGGACCGACATGCTTATACTGTTGTTGTTTCTTGGTCTTGAAAGCTTGAATAAGACATCTTTCTTGAAATTATTTAACTATAACAGTTTGTCACTTCGAGAAAGACGTTCGGTATTAGAGTGATGAAAACTTCTTTAAAAATGTTTGACTTTAATACTTCGTCACTTCAAGAAAGACGTACGGTATTAGAGTAGAGGAAGTCTTGAAACATGTACTTGAGCTTTCATGATGTCTTTACTATTTTCGGTCAAGTATGTTAGAAATGCAAAAAGTATCGGTCACTTCCAATATAGTTAGTCGTAGCTCATAGTAAGTCGAATATGTAATAATAGTAAGCTAACCGAGCCAAAGACACATGGAAATCCCATAAGTTAAGCCCATGGCCGGTTACTAGTTGATGTATAAATATCCTCTTCACACATGGAGATGGTGTTGGTTGGTTCATTTTACACACATAATCTAATCTTTCTTTCTTTGTTACTTTCTCTCACTAGAACCATCCTCCCATCCACTTTCTCTCTCTAGAATTTCTTCATTGTTATTTGGTGTTATAGATTTCTAGTAATCTACAATTGGTATCAAGAGCCATGGAGTGATTTGTTTAGTTTTGTGTTTTGTTTCTTGTTCGTTTTTTTTAACCGTACCTTCTTCTTTGTTTTCTTGTTTTCGAAGTTTTTCTTTACACTAAAAGATCATTTACCTTGGTAAATTTGATCTAGTATCTTAAGGATATAGGTGTACAAGATTTGAATCAAGAAAAACATCATCTTTGTTCAATTTTTGTGTTCGAAAAGCTTTAGAAAGTACAATTCTCGATTTCAAAAATTTTGGCTTAAAACCCATAAATTTTGCATTTTTAAGATACCTATAGGCTTAGTAATACTAGTTGTACAAGAAATTTTGGGAAAAAACAAAAAAGTGTGTCTTTTTGAGTTTTGGAAAATTTGAGTTTCGTACGTATAGAAGGCGATTTAGCAATTGCAGGTGAAAGCGAGTTAACAAGGCGATTTAGCATATTCATTGCAAGGCGAGTTAGCAGATTCTTTGTAAGGTGAATTAACAATGTTTCTTTGTAAGGCGAATTAACAAGGTCTCTTTACAAGGCGATTTATCAACTTTCCTTTGCAAGGCGATTTAGCAATCTTCTAGTACAAGGCGATTTAGCAATCTTCTTGTACAAGGCGAATTAACAACTTTCCTTTGCAAGGCGATTTAGAAACTTTCCTTTAAAAGGCGATTTATCAATTTCCCTTTACAAGGCGATTTAACAACTTCTAAAAGGAAAATTAATTCACTTGAACTAAATTTAAAACTTAAATTTTCTAAAGTAAATTATACGGTTTATCTCTTTGATTTGTAAAATCCCGTGAAACATTCAATTGTCTTCCCGGTTTTATCAAGAGTTGTAAAATCCCGTGTAGTTTCAAGATTTACAACACTCAAAAGACAACTCACTAAAAAACACAATTACTTTCAATCATCGTTCGACCCACAAGTAGTCTAATAACATCAAATCAACATGGATTCAATTATTCCACTTGGACAAAAGAATACTCTTGCTGAGTACATGATACTCTCCGGTGCTGACAATCATCCACCAATGTTGGACAAGGACTTGTATGATTCTTGAAAAAGTCAAATGGAACTTTACATGCAAAATAGAGAGCACAGAAGAAGGATACTTGAATCAGTTGAAAACGGTCTACTCATTTGGCCTACTATTGAAGAGAATGGGGTGACCAGAACAAAGAAATATGCTGAATTATCTGCTGCTGAGAAAATTCAAGCTGATTGTGATATGAAGGCAACCAATATCATTCTTCAAGGTCTACCAGCTGATATCTATTCACTTGTGAATCATCACAGAGTTGCCAAGGATTTATGGGAGAGAGTTCATTTTGCTGATGCATGGTACCTCTTTAACTAAGCAGGAAAGAGAGTGTAAACTGTATGATACATTTGATAAGTTTACTCATATCAAGGGGGAATCACTTCATAAGTATTACTTGAGATTCACTCAGCTGATTAATGACATGAACATTTACAACATGAAAATGGAGCAATTTCAAGTAGATACCAAGTTTTTAAACAGCCTTCCACCTGAATGGACTAAGTTCGTGACTGATGTCAAGCTTGTAAAAGATTTGCATACTACCAACTTTGATCAGCTTCCTGCATATCTTAAAAAACACGAACTCCATGCAAATGAAGTCCGTCTTCTACGTGAACGTAATCAAGATCCACTTGCATTTGTTTCAAATCAGCAGATGACACCACCTCACTTTAACACTTATCAATCTACATACAACAATCCTCAGATTCAACAACAGTTTCCACCATCTCTGTATGGATCAATTCATCCTAATCAACATTACTCATCTACTTATCTATCACAACCTCAATTCAATCATTCATCAGTTTAACTATCATATCTATATCAGTCTCAAATGAATCATCAAACCTCATCTGTTCCACAAATTGCTTATCAATCACCTCAAGTTACTACACAACCAATGACTGAGTTACCTCTTGTGGACTCAGGTTTTGCTATTCCTGTATTCTCTCTAGGTGATGATCCAATTTCTTGTCTCAACAAGGCAATGGCTTTTATAATGGCTGTAGCTTTCTCAAGGTTCCCCTCAACCAATAATCAACTTAGAACTTCATCGAATCCAAGAAACCAAGCCACTATTCAAGATGGTAGGGTCATAGTGCAACAAGTTCAGGGGAGACAAAGTCAAAGTTATTCTGGTACTGGTTATAAGAGTAATGCTACTAGCTCTGGGGGAAACAATGCAAGTCGACAAGCAAAGGCTGCTAAATGCTACAACTATCAAGGTGAAGGACATATGGCTAGGCAATGCACTCAGCCTAAGTGACCAAGGAATGCAGCATGGTATAAGGATAAAGCAATGTTAGCTGAAGCTCAAGAAGCTGGATAAATTTTGGATGAAGAGCAACTCGCATTTCTTGCAGATCCAGGGGTTCCAGATGGTCAAGCTGTTTAGACAATCATTCCAAACAACGCTGCTTTTTAGACTGAGGATCTTGATACTTATGATTCTGACTGTGATGATATCTTGAATGCAAAAGCGGTTCTCATGGCCAATATTTCCAACTATGGTTCTGACGCTATCTTAGAGGTACCTCATTCTAAAACCTATCTTAATGATATGGAAAATCAAAGTGTGCATGCAATGCAGGACTTTGAACAAACACCAGTTGTGGATGTTATAGATAATGAGATAACAAGTGATAGCAATATCATTCCGTACTCTCAATATTTGTAAGAAACACAACAGGCGAATGTTCAAGATACTAATTGGCAGGGACAACAAGATTCAATGATCTTATCTGTGATTGAACAAATGTCGGAACAAATGATTAATCATGTAAATAATTAGGAAAAGGCTAATAAGGAATAGAATAATGAATCAGTAACCGTTAAGCTCGAGAGATATAAAGAACGAGTCAAAACTTTTGAACAACGTCTTAATATTGATTTAAGTAGTCATGAAAAAATGATTAATTCTTAAATGGATGATATGATTAAAGAGAAGCTTGCACTGAAAGAACAAGTTGATTCACTTGAGCAAAATCTTTCTAAACAAATCAAAGAGAAGGAATGTTTATTGCAAACATTCACAGTTTTCAAAAATGAATCCAAAGAAAAAGAAAATAAATATATGGAAAACGAAATTAATTTGGAAAAGAAGATAAAGGAACTTGATAATATTATTTTTAAAGTGGGTCAATCTGCTCATAAGCTTTGTATAAGGATTTGTTATATTAGATAATCTAACACAACTTTTAGTAGAAACTTTGTTTGAGTGTATTAAAGATTATACGGAATCTAATCTTTAATATTACAGAAGAAAACTATCATTGAATTAGTAATTATATGATCATATAGGTGCAAATACATATAAAGCTCTAAAATTATTAATAATATGAATACTCTCAGTATTAGGGTTACAAAGACTTAAAGCTTATGTTAATTCTATGAAGACTGTTTTTTTTACATATAACTCTATGCCTAGATACCTCCTTTTATACACAAAAGCGAGTATAAAAGGTATTACAATACTTTACTAGGAATATCAAATCTTTTAAACAATTATGTCTTATACTTATCTTTTACACAAATAACTATTAAATCACCATAAGAAGTTTTAACTAACTCGTAGTACTAACTTCTTCGTACTAGCAGCATTAAACTCCTTCTGCAAGCAATTTATCTTTGTACTAACAGTAGTATCTTTTGTTCTAGCAGTAGTACTACTTAGCTGTTTTTCTTCTAAGTCTATGAGCAGCAACTATATGCACTTGCGTAGTAACTTTACTACTCCGCTAGTACTAATGTGTACTATAATATAGCTGTATAAACACTTAGACATATTTTTCTATGACAACAAGTTCTGCAGCATTCAGTACTAACACAACTAAGCAGCATTAACTCTTAATATGAGAGCGTAATACTTAGACAGCATTATAAGCTTCTAATCCATAATATCCCTAAATTGATATTTATCTCCAAAATCATCAAGTTTCTTCCTAATTTAAAAGCTCCTTTTAATCACCAGAGGATGTTCCAAAACTCTTCATTGAATTCTTAGCTATTTTGTCGAGAATTTTAAGAAGCTGATATGCCATTCACTGAAATAATCAACCTGAAGATTCTTTGTTCTGGCATATCTGTTATTGTAGTGGTGTAAGGGATATGCTCTTTTCTACCAGCTTGTATAATTGACCATGTTGCATATCTCTAGAAATGTACTCACAGTGAGTTATACAGCTTTACTACTCTAACTCTTTGTAGTCTGTTGTTTCAGCACAGACTGTTGCTTTTCTACATGTGGTTTAAACATTGTTTTCAAATTATTCCATAATATAGAATCCAAGTCTTCCACTGGTCTTGTTAACTTTTATTTAGCTTTTACCAACTTGTACAAAGTTTCCAAGTCTTCCTTATCAAAACTTTGAAGCATGTGACTAAAGATCATGTACATTTGAGATTTTACTCGGCTCTTATTATTTTGATTTATAGCTTTTCCTTTCATTCTTTTGTGGATCTTCTAGGTCACATTCTTGGAGACTTAACAGCCAAATGAATAGCATCAATTGTTACCTCTTCTTCAAAGCTTTGCTGTTTCTTTGTCATCATCCACCTTTTGCTTCTTGAACTCTCTTGTATCAGCTCTTCTCATGTTCTCTTTTCTTTTCCTTCCACCAACTCTGTTCTAAAGTCTTTAAATGTATTTACCCTTTTGAATGCTCTATCAAACATATCTTGAATATAATCAAACCCTTTGACTTAAAATCTTTGAGCTTGTAACCTTCCATGTTCTTTAGGTAAGTACACATTATCTTTCTCTGTTGAGCTTATGTTGGTGGTTTGTTTCTTTTATCTTTTGCTCTTTTAGTAGCAAAGTGCTTTCTTCTTTGTTCCAAGAGTTGTTGAAATAATTCTTGCTTTCTTAAACAGTCAACTCTTCTGTTATTGTAAGTTATCAATCTCTTCGTCAATTGATAATCAAAATCAATCTTTGCTTGAATATCATCCCATTCTTCAATCAAAGCAATATTGGCTTCTTTTTCTTTTTCAGCTTTCTCTCTTGTAAGTCTTTCTTCTTCATCAAATTCAGCTTGTAACTTTAAAGCAACTTCTTCCATCAACGACTCTGAATTAGATCTTTCTTTTTCACTAGGCCTCTTCACAGGTTCTTCTATCATTAGTCCTTGACCTTTTGTCCTGTGATTGTTGTCGAAGAAATTGTTGGTGTAGATTTTGTTTGTTGTAGTTTCCACCTTGGCTCTTGAAAAACACATTCCACCTTTCACCTTGTGGTTTGTAAGTTTTTGTAATGCTATCGAGGCTGCGCCAAGTAATCTCTTCAGTTTATGGTAACAGTTGTTGCTAGCCTAGCGTACTAACTTGAGCAGCATCAACTACTTCTTCAACAACATTTTCATTTTGCCCTGCAACAAATACTTCCTCACCATTTAAAGCATCCACATCAAACATTTCTTCATCCACATTTTGAACACTAACCAGGGTAATATCATCATCTATATCAATAGCATTAATCCTCCCCTGTTTGGATGCATCCTCACCCAAACTTTCTTCATCTCCAGAGGATTCTACCCTAGCTATAGCACCAACCTTTCTTAATCTTTTCAGCCCATGAGTTCTTGACCTCTTTTTCTGTTCAAGCTTCTTGACCCTCCTCTTCAAACTAGCAATTTCATTAGCTTGAGTGGTCTTTGTCTTCTCCAAACCAAGAACCTTTTTTTGTAAAGTGGTACACAATTCCATCAATTCATTAAGTTTAAGTCTATCCTCATCACTTTAAAGCATGTTACCTCTTGCGAGCAGTGAATCATTAGAAAGTTTAGATATATTCTCAAACCTAGTTTGAGCAATAGTATCCCCCATGGTTTCTTGGCACCTAGGACCACCACCTGAAGTAGTTCCTAGGAAACTAGATTCATTGGGTGGTGCCTTGGATCGGGTCTTAGTTATGTTACCATTGTCCTGCTCTGCTTCTAAGCTAGAAGCAGTAGTGGCAGCCCTCACCAAACTGTCACCCAACTCCTTATTGACAGCCTCATCTGTAACATTGTTACTAGAATCACTAGGCTGAGGTACCTGAGTGTCCTTTCATTTAGGCTTCATAGGTTTTTGTGTCTTTTGTGGTTGAGTAGATGGTTGAATAATGATGGGTGTGTGATGGGGGATCAGTTGGAATTGCTAAACCTTCACCCATTTGTGATTGGTTTTGTACTGACTGATCCCCTTTTAATACATATAAATATATAATAAATATATATAAATATATAATAAATAGGATAATATCAATAATAGTAGTATAGTATTACCGGAAGTATCGGTCTCTCACTTCGTTATCCACAAAGTTTAAAACCGGACCCGGGTCGTTCTTCCCGACGAGGCGTGAATTTGAAAATCGAGTTTGGTTTGTGAAAAATGCTTGAATGATCAAAGATTTGATTTGGTTATCTATTTCTACAAATAAAATGCAAAAACAAGTAAAAGAAACCTTAAAACGAAAGCAAATTAAGTTAAAACCTAAAACGGGAACGTAAAAACGCGACTTAAAAACCTAAAACATGAAATTTTAATCCCAAAATGATTTTTTAACTTTTTATAAATCCTAAGTGACTAAAATGTAAGAACAAAGAAAACTAGACCAAAAACGAAAGCGTTTAAAGCTTAAAAACACGAAAAACGTGAACGGGATTCAATCCCGTTCTTTAAAAAATCGAAATCTAAAATTTTGACCCTACGAAAGCAAATTTATTTTTCCTAAGTCCTACATGATAAAAGAAAATTTAAAAAAAATTATTTTTTTGACTTTTATTTTATTTATTATGAATTAATTACTGTTTTAATCTAAATAAATTATAAAAAATACTAAACGGTTTTTATAAAAATCTAGGAAAATTACAGAAAGTAGCTAAAGTTATGAGGAATCTAAGAAAAATGAGCTGGGAAATTCAGCTTATCGCAATAAGCTGTTAAAATTCGAAAAGAGCTTATAAGCTAAATGGGCTAAAAAGTGCATAAAGGAATTATTTGTGAAATCCTAGCAGGTGAAAAGACCCAAGGGCAGTTGGTTAGTGTGTGGGTTGTGTGGGACGAGTGTGTGTGTAAAGGGAGGTCACAGGTTCTAAACCTGTGGCTTCCTTTTTGGAAATATTTTTTTTTAGTTTTTCTTTTTTCAAAAATATAAAACACACAAAAATTAGAAACTTTTAAAAAAATGACTTTTTACAAAAAGTTAAAATAAGCTAAGAAATAAGCAACTGAAAGGACAGAATTGGCTAATTTTTACACTAAGTCTTAACTAGCTAAACTATTAAGCTAACTTAGAACTAAAAAGCTAGTGGACAGGCAAAATAAGCAAACACAAACTTAATCTTAAAACTATTAAGCAAATAAAAACGAAAATAAGCAAGGAAAACATCCTGGAAATAAAAATAAGCAAATAAGCCAAGTGGTACAAACTAGCAGTCAAAACAGCCTTGGGGGCAACCTTTGGGCTTAAATTTTAAGCACTAGATGGAACCTTATGGACAAACCACTTTATTAATAGCTTAATAGACCCAGCTTATGGGCTACCTAAATGTTATGCAAAGAAATTAAAGTTTGAAACAAAAATAAGCAGAGAAAAAGGCCAATGAAAAGTGCTTATCACAAAATCTGCTTGGTTTTTAGAATTTTTGAAAAGACAAAGGACACAATGCAAGCTTAAAAATAAGCTAACAAATAAGCTTTAAAATGAAAAACAAGTTGAAACAGACGGAGTTTGAATCATAATGAGCTTATACTACAAAATTTAGATCCTAAAAACTCTTTTCACTTGGCTAATTCTTAGATTGAAAATTGGATTAAATTCTTAGTTAAGAAAACTTAAAAAATAAATAAAAAAAAACAAAAAACTAAAAAAACTTTGACAGATAGACTTGAAATACAAAGAATGGGTCCAATGCACACTTAACTCAAATCTTACGCACTACTGGAGTAATGGAATCCAAAAACAAAGTTATCAAAGAGACAACAAAAGGTACTTAATCAACTTATAACCAAATAAGCTGATATAACACTCTCAAATTCCACAGATTCAAACTTTGATTACTAACACCCTTTAAAATGAGTTTTAAGCTTTAACAACCTTTTAAAATAGATTAATACTTCTTAATTTTGTTAGTTAAACAAGGCTTAATGACCCAACCCATTAAAAACATCATTTTGGCCCATTTTAACCATATGCCAAACACCCCTTTAATCACTGGATTTTGAATTTTAAACAAAGATAAGCTGATATGGGCTGAATTATGAGATAACAGATAAAAGTTAAGATTAGAGAAGGCCAATTAAGCACTTATAAACACAAAATAAGCACAGAAAAGCAAGAATGATAATCAAACAGTACAAAGCTTATAAAGGCAGAATTAAGTAAAAGCAATGGAACAAGTGAACAAGAACAATGCAGTAACTTCAAATAACAAAGGACAATATAAATAAGGTATATTAAGCAGAAAATAAGAGCAATAAGCAGAATAAGCAGAATTTAAGCAATGCTATAGTAAATCAAAGAAAATGAATTTTAGGAACTTACAAGTTCCTTTAGCCCTTTTCTCTGAATTTCAGCAACCAATAACAACCCTAATGCTTCCCATGAAGCTCTACAAACCCAATAAGCCATCCAAAATTTGCTTATTCATCCAATAAGCTTAAAATCAGCAACTCCCTTTTTCTTTGATTCTTTCTGAGTGAAATTTGTTTGAGTGAGCTAACACTTATAAGCTATCAAACAGCTTATAAGTGTGAGCTTATAGCTAAAAACAGACTTTAAGAATTTTTTAAACAAACTTGCAAATCAAATTTGTAAAACTGAATAATAAGACATTAAACGTAAAGAACACTGATAATTCAAACTTTCATTAATAATTAAAGAGTACAATGCTAAAAGAAATTACATTAAAAACAAAATTTAGCTACAACAAAAAGAAACTAAAACTAACTAAAAAAACTCTCTCCTCAGGTTGTGCTTCTTGGCTTTTATAGTCCATGTGGTCTTGTCATCATCTCCCTAGAACCTTCACGCACCTTAAACTTGAGCCCTTGGATTGACTTGGTCCCCAATCCGATTGATCTCAACCGTCTATCCTTTGTCTTCTTCCTTGTCCAATTAGAGTGCCTAGAATTGCCAAGGTGTATGCCAGCTGTGTGTGGTGGTCCTGGTGTGGGTGGACAAGGGTGAGAAGAAAAAGGAACAGTACCACGTGGTGGGGGAAAAAGATGTACAGGGTTTGGCGGGTAAGGTTTTAACTGAAAAGAGGGACAGGGTAAATCTTTAGGGATTAGGCAACTATGGTCCTTGAAAGTGTATAAGTATCTTGCAACCATCGTCCTTGTAACTTGCATCTTTGGTCCTTGAGGTTTAATATAATTTTGAGGACTTGGCAGTTATGGCCCCTCATGTTGAGTTGGGTGTTGCATCGTTAGTCCTTAAAGGACTAACGCAGTTAAGGGTAAATGGTAATATGGGTTAACGACTGTTAGGGGTGTTATGGTTTGGGCCAGTTATATGAATTGGGCCGAGGTTTGAAATAGGAAAGGGAAATGGGCTATTTAAGGTTTAAAAGGGTTATTATAAACGGGTAGTGGGCTGACCCAGGCCCACTAGGTGGATACGGGTGGGCCTACTTTTGGCAGTTTAGGTTTTCGAGTTTGGTTTTTTATGCTCTTTCTAAATCCACTTCTCGGGGTTGACTTTGACTTGATTTGACTTTGACTTTTTGTTGACTTTTGGCTTTGACTTGACTTTTCTTTCACGCTCTTTCCGTTCTCGTGCTCGGTTTTGTCGATTTGGCTTCTATTTTTGTCCTTTTCTTGGATATCCATTACCTGCACAAAACAAATGCAAAACATACAAATACAATGTATTTTTGGTACGTTTTTAGTCATTTAAGTCCTGTTTTAGTGGAAAATGGTCTGTGTAATTAAGCACATACCATGTACCACCATTGTTGTAAATAAAGGTGTTACTCTACCAGAAAAACCTTTTCCTACCCTTCTCATATTTGCAAAAATCTTTTTAGTGTGAGAGGTTGCAACATAAATTCTGTTATGAGTTGACAGATCATCAAGTTGTTGTTCCAGAAACACTTGTACAACCCTTAGATACATTAAAAATTTGCCAGACAAATTATCCAAGTTTCTAACCATACTTTCAAAAATGTATTTTGAAAAGTGAAACTTCTGATTTGTAGCCAAACAGATAATTGCAGATGCCATAGTACTACTAAACTCATTCCATGCAGTAGTCTTTGAACTTAGGCATTGTAGAATAGTATGAATCAGAAATTTCCATTGTGGAGAGAAGAATGGCTTATAAAAAGTGAGTTTCTGTGAAATTTTCTCATATCTCATCAATGCAAGTTGTTTAAAAATGGTAGAGTTTGGTAAACAATCAATACCTTCCTCATATTCTAGTTTAAGATCTTTTCTCAAAAATGCTTCAGAGATAATTATCTTCTTGCCATCTACTAGGGCATGCAACTGTACTTCCCCATTGATAGTTTTGACCACGCCAGTAGACCAGAATTGTTCAATGCAAGAGATATATATAATGGGATTAACCGTTAATGCATATCTTATAGGTTGTGCATTCAGAAAATCCACAATTTGTTTAAACCCATCACTTTCTGCGGGTTTAGACAAAAATGCGACCATGTTATGAGTATCTGCAAACTTTAGGGTCGTCATTTGTGTTGGGTTTTGATGATGGATGATAAAATTGAGTTAGGGTTTGTGATTAGAGAGTTTACGAAAGTATGAAATCGATTAAATGACTGATTGAAACCCTTAATCGAAGTATTTATGAAAATACCCTCAACAGCATTAACTTTCACCCAGCAGTAGTAAGTTATGCCTAGCAGCATTAACTTAGAACCAGCAGTAGTAAGTTATGCCTAGCAGCATTAACTTTGAGTCACCAGCATTAACTCCAATTCCATTCCAAACAGCTTTTCCATCATCAATTTAACACTTTTCTTTGCTTTTCCTGCAAAATGTTAGTCCAAAAACCAAGAAAACACAAGCCATAGCAATTTTCACAATTATCACAGTATTAATTATACCTAGCAGTATTAAGTATAACTAACAGTAGTAACTCAGCAGTATTAAGTATAACCAGCAGTACTAATTATACTTAACAGCAGAAACTTTTAATGACATGAATAACAGTACTAATTCATACAAAACTCTACAAAAACATAAAGAGATTAAAGACTTTAAAGATTTAGCATTCCAATACTAACAATCAAATATTGAAATCTACTTACATCAAAAGCTTTTGTAAGCAAGTCTGCAACATCCTTGTCAGTATGGATTTTGACCATTTGAATCAATTTCTTTTCATTGCAATCTCTAATAAAATGATGTCTGATCTCTATATGATTTGTTTTTGAATGAAAAATATGATTTTTAATTATGAAAATAGTACTGTTATTGTCAATAAAGATCTTAGTATGCATAAAATTGTACCCATAATCAAGTAGTTGATTCTAAATCCAAAGCACTTGTCCACAGCAACTTGAAGCAAGCTTCTGTTGTAGAATTTGTAACGACTGTCTGTTTCTTGCACTGCCATGATATTAATCTACATCCAAGGAATTAACAACCTCCTGTTGTAGACTTCCTATCTAAGCTTGCTCCAGCATAATCACTATTAGTGTATGCTACCAAATCAGAAGGAGAATCTTTTGGATACCAAAGGCCTAATTTTGGTTGACCTTTTAAGTACCTGAAAAATCCTTTTTACAGCATAAAGATGTGAAACCTTTGGATTGACTTCATATCTAGCGCAGGCACACACTGCAAACATGATGTCAGGTCTTGAATATTTAAGATACATTAATGAACCAATCATTGACCTATACATATGAACATCCACTTCTTTACCATCTTCATCCTTGAGCAGAGGCTTTTTGAGTTTCCATTGGTGTGCTTCCAGTCTTGACTTCTGTAAACCCAAATTTCTTTAAAATTTCATCAACATATTTATCTTGACTAATTAATATGCCATCCTTCTTCTGCTTCACTTGTAATCCCAATAAGAATGTAAGTTCTCCCATAGAACTCATCTGAAATTTCGCATGCATCAACTTATTAAATGCAGTGCATAGCTCCATCTTTGTTGAACCAAAGATGATATCATCTACATAAACTTCTAGGACCAGCAAAATATCACCTTTGTACCTTTTGATGAATAAGGTCTTGTCAATTTTCCTTTTTTGAAACCCATTGTCCAATAGATATGCTGACAAGGTTTCATACCAAGCTCTAAGAGCTTGATGTAGTCCATACAGTGCTTTTTCAACCTTGTATACTCTATCAGGAAAGTCTAGATCTTCAAATCCTGGTGGTTGACATACATACACCTCTTCTTCAATCTTTCCATAGAGAAAAACACTTTTTACATCCATTTGATACATGTCACACCCCCAAATTCACTACAGCGGAAGACTAGATTTAGGATATGGCGTGAAGAGGACTTGATACGAGAGATAGACCTCTACATGCCAATATACCAATGCAGACACCATATATTCCGTAATATAGAACACCTGAGAAAACATTGCTAAAGTGTCAACATAAAGTTGGTGAGTGATTCGTGGCTTAGTATATACTTATATAGCAACCCTAATACATATCTTAACCGAATGCCTTTGACCAAGGCAAAAGGTCAAATTCCACAAAAGGATAAAATACACAAGATAGAATCAATGATAAAAAGATTCCGGAAGAGTTATTCCCGGGTCGTATGTCCCAACGAGGCTGCAATTGAAAGTAATCCTGGTTTGATGAGAAATTGAATGATGGAGAATATTTAGATACGATGGAAACACTGATATAATTACAACTAAAATTAATTAAAT
>BQNB010086409.1:0-28199 GCA_026074375.1 Tanacetum coccineum | reverse complement strand
TTTCTATTCTTTTGGCATTTAATTGGCTTTTATTTAGCAAAATCCCGGGTAAATTAGTATACAATTAAGCAAATATCAAGGAGCTTCTTGATCTTATGTTTATTGTGTGAGGAGGAAGAGAAGCTCTCATCATAGCCATCCATCCAAATCTATGCTTCTTTATCTTGATCATAACCCTTGATTAATTTTGTCCAATAAGCTTCTATGGGATTGCCAAGGTGGAGTTGTCCTCTTTTGGGGTAAGGTTTTGAGTGGGGTTGAGAGGGGTTTTGTCGTGGTGCGGGGCTTATTGAAAGGGATGGATGAATATTAGACTATGGCGGGTAAAATGGGAATTTGTTTATACTGGGTAAAGGGTTAAACGGGGTTAGGTTATGGGGGACTAATGGTGAAAAGTTTAGGGACTAACTTTGTTAGTCCCTAAGGACTTATGGTGAAATAGAAAAAGGACTAGAGGTGTAATAGACTAACGGGTGTTATGTTTTAGGCTAATGGGCTTATAATTTGGGCCGGGTTAGTATTAAAAGGTTTTGGAGTTTTTTAACTTATAAGGTTTATAGATAAGGCTTAATGGGCTGGCCTGACCCATTAAATGGGTGCGGGTTGGTCCATTTAAGATGCACATGTCTTTGGCTTTGACTTTTTACGCTCTTTCCATTCCCGTGCTTGGTTTTGTTAGTTTTGGCTCCGTTTTTGTCCTTTAGTGAATATCTGTTACCTGCACAACACAAATAGCAAAACACACATATATTTGGCATTTTATGTCCGTTTTTGGTCAATTTAGGCTCGTTTTATTAGGTAAAAGGTATGTGTAATTAAGCACATACCACTCCTCTCCTCTCTTCACTGTTCGTCAACCCCTCCTCCAAAACCACCATCATCATCACTAAAAATTCAAGGAAACACTTCCATACACTCCCAAATCATCCCTAAACTAAACCCCCATCATCCTTTTTAAATAAAATCAACCATGCATCATGTATCTCAAGTTCTTGATTTTTATTGATTTTTGATTTCAAGGGTTTCTGATCTAATTAAGGGTAATTGGAGTAACAAGGGTTAGATATTAAGTGTTTACACAAGATTTGGTGGATCAAAATCAAGTTTTGGTCAATTGTTTGGGTCTAGTTGTTTTCGGCCAAGAATCAAACCCACAAGGGTTTGATTGTTTTGATATCCTAGCTATTGCATTGTGTTTGTAAGTCTCCTATTTAATTTTTACATTGATTAATTATATATATTACTTGTATGTGTTTAGTTTTATGTCAGGAATCCATGGATCTAGTTGCATGTTGTGTTTTGAAGTGTATAATTGATATGGGATGATTAGTAGAGGTTTTAGGTTAGTTAAAGAGTATTAGAGGCATTTGTGTTGTGAAATAATGGCGTGTTGAAGGGGTTGAAAGACACCCATTTAGGTCAGAAAGTTAGGTGTCTAATTTAGCAAATTTAAAGTTTTCAAAACTGATGTTAGTCTTAATAATATGATAGGTGTCATTCATAGCTCCGTTTTGGTATAAGGCGCGTCTTGTAACTCTTAAAAATAAATTTTCCACGTCCGTCGGAAGTTTGGAATCGAGTTATGTCAAATTCTGCATTAGGCGATTTTGCGTAGAAGTTTGGGTCAACTTGCGTGAATCATAACTAAGTCATCCGAAAAGTTTTTCTAGAGTTTCTTGATTCTAAAACTAAGTTCAAAGAGTCTACTTTCCAACGAAAAAGGCCTCATGAATTTTTAGTAAATAAAAGTTGGTCAAAGGATGTTTACAAGAAAAGTTGTCGAAACTGCGTTTCTGGACCAGAATTTAGATTGTAACAATGTGGTGAGCAGACATAGTAAAACATAATATTTTTTTAGTTAAATTCACACAGTAGCAAGTTCATAATGTATATGATTTTCTAGAATTTTACCAGATTTTTCTGTAAAGTTTAAATAGGTCTGATCATGTCCAACATTTGCATAGTTCCAGCAGACCCTGTTTCCGACACTTTGTGTTGTGGTATTTTTGAAAAATGGTTAAACTTGTTAATGAATTTTGGGAAAATTACGGTAGTCTAACAATACATATAGAGGGTTGAAAATGAGAGATGAACGTGAGTTGTGTACATTTAGTATTTCTTTAAGCGTCGTCAAGCGACTAGGAAAACCGGTAAATTTTTAGAAAACGTACGTTGTGGAACTAATAAGTTGTGTCTCGATCATGGATTCTACGATATAATTTATCATGTATGTCAGAATATATATATTCTTATACTTAAGCAAAATATTCATTTTCTTATAATCATATTTTCTTATACGTAGACCACTATTATTATAGGTCGCGGTTGAGATCGTTGTTGTCATTCTTCTTCCTTTGTTGATTTTCTCGATCGATACTCCTATCTACAGTGAGTTTCTCACATTCCCCTTTTTACAAGTTTTAAATGTTTTGGGGTGGAAAGCATGATGTGTCGTTTGTTATGCAATTACTTTTAAGTAATTAATCTTTTGAGCATATTTGAACTTGAACTTGTTTTGAACGTATGAAACTTGATTTGAACTTGTTAAACTTTGGAAACGTGTTGAATTTTAAACCTTGAACTTGATATGTATGTTGTTTGATGCTTGGAACCCGCCACTATTTTTAACTCATTATCTCCCTCATCGGGATTGATACGTTTGTACTTATGGATAGCGTTATTAAGAGATTAGCCCCTCCCCACTCCCCGCACAAGGGTGCATAGTACTAAGTATTTGTGCCACACTATACAACTAGAACTTGATTGGATGTTTGGAACGGTTAGGCTGAATACGTTTAAGTAGTGCCTCGCATAAATAGTATATCATACATATATGTTGGCTTGAATTGTGTTACGTTACTTTGTGTAACGGGAACTGTTTCGAAAACTTGACTTGTTTTTATTAACTTTCCATTGAATTGGCAAACTAATATCTGATATTAATTCTTTTTCTAAAACTATATTTTGTGTACATAATCCTGTGAGCTCACTAACTATTTTGATAGTTTACCCTTTTTATCATGCTTTTCAGGTGACATTCGTAAAGTGGAAACTTAGTGCATTGCAATTGGACATGTTTAAGATGTCTACTTTCTTTCAAGTTATTGTCATTTGTACTTTTTAAACTTGTACTTGGAAATGTTGTAATTTGGATAAATTTTATTTTATCTTAATTCATGTATGGTCTTTTATCTATCATCTTGTGTGATGTTTATTAATATGTTACACCTCACGGTTCTGTCTTGGTGGGGTGTGACAACAATCCTTAGAGTAATGAGGTCCACCGCATAATTCACACCCTACTTGAGCAACATACACTCTTTCATTTACTTTCTTAATTTCCCCGCCAAGATTGTTTAGTTAAGCTTGAATAGCAGCTAATCCATTAGAATTATTATTACTTTTATTCTTAGTAGATGCCCCATTGTGCCATTTTTGAGAATAATCAGCCATTTCTTAGATGGCTTTCTTAGCATCGTCTGCCTTCATTGTAGGCACACCTCCTTTAGAATCAAGAATCTGTCTAGTGGGCACATCTAATCCTTTGTAAAAAAAATCACCTCCTGCATATTGGTTAAGTAATGCTGAGTACATCTAAATAAAAGTTCCTTGAATCATTCCCAATCCTGGTAAAGGGGTCTATCCGGCTGTTGTTGAAAGTTATTGATTTTCTCCATCCTTTTAGCAATACGCGAAGGTGGGCATTATTTGCTCTAAAACTTTCCCTTAAGAATTTCCCAAGTAGTAATTGAACCAGCAGGTTCCTTCCTTAACCATCTACTAGGGGTGAGCAGAAACCGCACCGCAAACTGAAAAACCACAAAAACCGCAAAACCACAAAAACCGCCCCATAAAAACCGCACAACGGAAAAAACCGGTGGATCGGTTTTAAGAAAAAATAAAAACCGTAAAACCAAAAAACAGCACAATGATTATATAATGTGTGTTATAAGGCTTCTAGTACATATTATCAATAATATTCTAAGTGATGTGTGTGTTTACATTAAATACATGCATTGTTATAACCGAAAAAACCAACATTGTAAACCAAAAACCGCAAAAACCATAAAAAACCACATTAATTATATAAATCATAAGTGATGGTGTAGTGCGCTTAAAACCCACAAAAAACCCGCAAAACCAAAACCGCAAAAACCACGCGGTTGCGGATTCTCACTTTTTAAAAACCGCAATTGCGGATGCGGTGTGGTTTTTGCCAGAATCCGTACCGATCCGCACCTTGCTCACCCCTACCATCTACATGCAGCTCCATTTAGTGAGATAGGGAAAACGCAAAGCATAAGTTGATCTTGAGTCACATAGTGTAGTAAATAATTCAACAATCTCAAGAACTCTTTCAGTGTGCTCATTTGCATCCTCATTTTCCGATTCGCTGAAAGTGTTATCAAGTAACTCCTTAAGAAATTGACCTTTCAGTTCAAATTTAGCATCTTTATCAAATTTCGGCCTAGCAATCCCCGAGCCATAATCCTCTCGTGTCTTGGTCATGTACTCCTCCATAGTTGGTTCTACCATAGTTTCAGTGATTTCTTCTTTAACCTGCTCTTCGGTATCAGAAAATAGCTCGAATTCCGATGAACTCGAATGATCAAAACTAGTTGTTTTGAAAAGCTTCCTTAACGAATGTAATACTCTCTTAGGTTCGTTGTAAGGTTCAATGAGCTCTTTGTTTGAACTCCTGGTCATGAACTACCTGAAACAAGAGACATATATCAGTAGGATAGGTTCGGAAGAAAGAAAATACATAAAACTAAAAACGAAAACGGAATACGAAAAATTAAATTTGCTGCTGTATTAGACAATCGATATGTCGTATTCACTAAACTGAATACACCGTATTGATGTTTGATGTCAAATACGCTGTATAGGTTTTTGAAAAGTGATACGTCATATCCAAAGAGATGAATACGCCGTATTCTGTATTTGATCAGAAGAAAAATAACAACAATTAACAATGCAGAAAAACAAACAAACACACAAATATGCAAAATAATACAGATGCAGATTAACAAACTAATACACAAAACAATTAAAACACAGAATTACAAACTAATATACATAATAATTAACTAATAAAAACTAATCTAAAAACACAAAATCTAAACTAAAAATACTAATAAACAAGAATTAAACAACTTTACTCCCCGAAAACAGCGCCAAAAACTTGATGTGTTATCGTCGTATATAGGTAATTTATTTATCAAGTTTTACTATTTATATTTTCCCGACTTTACCTCTTAACTAACACTAACGAGCAGTGTACCGGATCAGTTGTAGGTTCGTTGGTAAGTAGGGTGTCGATCACTAAGAGTGAGCATTAATACTTATGTGACAACCAGAAATTTTGGATTAAATAATTATTTATCAACCTTCATTATTTCTACTTCTATAAGTTACGTGTTTAATTTGACCTAAAATCGGGAAGTTGTCCCGCGTAAACTGAAAAACGTCACCGGATGCGTTATGACTTTGTACTAATTACACTCTACTCATATTTTGCGTGTTACTGTCATTCTAAAGTGTTACATAGGTCATGTACACCTACATTTACGATTTTTATGTTTTTCGCGTACTTTTTGCGTTTTTAGTGTTTTGTGCATGAACGGAACCCCGAAATTCACCACCTTTGCATGTAAACCCAAGATTTTATCATATGTACTCCATAATATCAAAATTTTGAATTTTTCATCCCCCCTCCTACTCAATAATTTTGGTACACATTTTAATTAAATGCGGTAGCATCTTTTTATTTTTTGTATACATGTGAAGTGTAAGAGAATGGAGAGTGACATTCGCATATGTCACTCTCATGCATGAGATGTTGTTAAAAATATTTGCATGTGATGTTGCAAGATATTTTCACTTTGACCTCTTTTTACCCTTTTACCAATTAGTAAAATTGAACCATGGTTCAACAAATATAGATAGCTTGCAAATTTGCTCATGAACCCCTCCCTTGGGTCCATGGATCACGACACACACATAACCAACCAAGGGGATTCCATTGACTAGTCAACTAAACTAACCCTAACCCTCATTTCTTCCTATAAATACTAAGCTATTTTCAATCTAGGGTTATATTCACTTCTTGCAACCACAAAGTTCACCAACATCTCTCTTTCTCTCTTGTAAAGCTCACGGCTCACCCACACCCTTATAGGGTTTCATTTTTCTTCCATTTTCTTCATTGTTCGAGCATTCAAATGTGTTCAAGGTTATATCTAAGGTGATCCAAAGTGTGGGTTTAAAGGTTTTCAAGGTGTTTCAAAGATTTCAAGATTAGGGTTTCATAAGTTTTATATTGGGTTTTCAAGATCTTGTGTCTTCTCTCTTGATCTTGTTATATTTTCTTGTTCATCTCTACTTGTAAGCCTTTTTTTGAACTCTTTTATTTGATTTCTTCTTATTGTTCATGGTTATGCATAAATCCATATTATCTCTATGTTTGTGTCATACTTTTATAACTAAACAAGATGGGGTTCAAAAGATAGATGAAGATTTCATGATTTTACACTTAAACATGTTGTTATCTTGTTTGTAAGTTAGATTAATAACAAATCTTGTGGATTTGTAAAGTAGTATATAATTCAAGATGGGATTAGGTTAGGATTAGTAAAGTAATATATTGTTGGAGATGAGATTAGGTTAGATTTGAGGTGGATTTATTGGTTGAAATAGTAGTGAAAGGGTTTGGGGATTAGTAGTGTTAATGAAGTTGTGGTTTGATTTTGGGCACACTTGGAAAAATTTACATTATGTATCAAAATATAAAATGGCTTATCGAGTCTTTAAAAATGTTTTGAAATGCTAAAACCCAATGATTATGTTAGTATATGTTCTTACGCAAATTTCGATATAAAGAACGCGAAAATGCGCCTTATAACGAAGAAGTTATAGCCGTTTTAAGTTTGGCGAAACTTTAAAGTTTTAACAGCTCAAATGTTTTGTCGGGTACATTTTGTCCGAAATTTGAAACCGTGTTTTGACCCATTTCGGGTCCGAACCGGATTAACTTATAAAAGAAAAGTTGTAGATTATGATTTTTCCTTCAAACGTAGCCTTCGGTCGAGTCGTGAATTTTATAACGAGGGAGTTACGCCAATTTAAAATTCGGACAATTTCTGAAACTTTTAAAGTATAAAAGGGTGTTGATTGAAACTTATTTTGGATTTTTGAGCGTTTTCGGGTCCGTTTGAGCTATAAAAACCTTAGCAAATAATAGTGTATCACTTATATATTATTAGGACACGTTAGAAACTTTATAAAAACGATATTGAGTAAGCGTTAGGAGTTTAATAAAAATAGAAAGTTATATTAGGCAAAAGTATATTTTAACGAAATAAAAATGGAAACTAGACGTTTAAGGTCACTTAGGACATGTTTCTTTTTTTTTTCTTGTGTGGATATCTCTCCTGTTTGCATACACACAACCTGTCTATAATAAGAAAATAATTTATAAATGCTGTTTCTTTTTCTTGACGATGTAAGATGACTAAACAATGTAAGCTTCCATCTGAAACATTAAGATCATCAAATTTTACTAATTTTAATTAATTTTGACATAAAATTAGATGAAAACAAAATAAAATTACAACCTTTTAAAGGAAAAATGACTTGATAATCAATAATCAAGCAACAAAAACTGACATAATATGAACAGATTTGTATAAAACCCATTCAAATGCTAAACCTTTAATTAATTTTACCCATCACCATTAGTCAAGATCTATCACCTCTTACTTCTTAAAAAGTTAATAAAAACAAACACTTACCATAATAAAAGAAAAAAAGTCAGTGTCATGAAGAACAAAACACTCTCATAACTAAGAGGTACTAAATCAAAAGTAAAACGAGAATTCTCTAATTCCAACTTGGGATCGCGAATAATTCCATTCGCTTCGCTACTATCAATCGCAACACCCAGAAGATACGTCCTAACATTAACTCTAGCACCACGCCATAAGAAGGTAGTTAAAATGCCTTGACGGGGTGTGACAGATTGGTATCAAAGCCTTTGGTTATAGAGAACTAGGTGGTTGAGCCTAGACTATAGCTTAAGGGTCCCTTATATAGTTCTATTTCAGGGCATAAGTGTTTGTGTACGTATATACCGTATGTTCCCGCTACTTAAAAGCTTTGAAATTCTTTCTATTTTAAATTACTACTATATAATATGAAATATATACTTTTTCATTATGGGGATCTAATAGTATATACCCATTTGTTATTGTTTTATTCATGTCTTCCCCTACCCCTAGGAGATATCGTTGGAAGATTATTTACCTCACTGGACCCGCGGAGTTGGGTGACTTTTGAGAGAGAAAAAGTCAAACCCAAGCGAGGCCCAACATAAGTTTATTTCATTTTCTACCTCGATGCGTTGCTATAATCGAGGATTGCTTTTATATTTTGGGTCACAATGTGACTTCTGTTTCGTTTGGTCGATTGGGATTTTATGGTTCGTTAGATGAATTATCATGTTTGAGTTATATTTGGATTATTATTAAGTGCTATGTGGTAGATGTGTGTTATCATTGAGATGTGTGGTCTTGGAAGTAAGTACACGTGTGAAAAAGGTGCAATTATAATTATGGTCGCGAACATAATTATAAAGGCAACACACACGTGGACTTGTGACTTTGATTGCATTGATCATTGTTGCTTGTATGTATTATGTAAGGATGTAAGTCTGGATAGTTGTGTAGATGGTAGTGTAGATGTGATGTGAGATCCTGTTGAGGATGGTTGTGTGGTTAGAGAATTCCTCTCTTAACCGATTGGGCGATTATATTAGGTTGGGTTGCGTAGATGGTAAGGTTCCCTTTCATCTATCGTTTGCGGATACATCGGATACCTGTTGGTATTGTCGTCGCGATTCTTAAGTTGGTTCGTTAGCTCGTTGTTCGTTGAGATATCCAACGCTCGTGTTGGTATTCTAGGGTGTTATCATAGAACTGGTGTTCTATGTTCTCCGTTCGGCGTTTTGATTGTTTTCCTTTGTCTAAAGGTGACGATACTTTTTGGTTTGGTTCTAAGACCGTTGGTATGGATGAGTCCTTATGGTTTGTTTGGTTTGCAAGAGTTCTTGTCGTGTTCGTTTTCAAGTAAATTAATATTCTGGTATTGGAATTCTTAAGGTATTTTGGAGTCTATTTTGCTATCATGATGTTTTTTTTGTTGTGAGTCATAAATTCCATTTGAAAGTAAGTTTGTTGTAGTTGATATCGTTTGGGTGTTAGAAACTGTCTTTCGAAAATAAGTTATATAAATAAAATGCGACACATTTTGTTTTAACCATCTTTTGATTTTCTTTTATAAAATCTAATTAAAAATAAGTTATGAAACTTTTATGTAAAATTAATTTTTACACTTACAATTAATGGCAATTACTAACACTAAGGTTATTCTATTGTTTTAAATGATTGGTATAAGGTTTGAGGGAAGTATCCTTGGGTTAAAAAGTCAGTTTTTGAAAAAAGGTTCTTCATCTTTAATATTAGTAGGTCGTGGTACGTGGTAAGTATTAATGGGAATTTCTAGCATCGTTGATGCGTTAGTTAGGTCTGAGGTTCGTTCGTATGTTGATGTTTATATTCGGTTGTTTCTTCTTTTGGAATCGTGTGATTTTTGGGTCCATACCAATTGGTGCATGTGAAGTTTGGTATTTTTCAATGGTGGTTCTCGAGTTGATGGTAGGTCATGTCTTTGAGTGTGCGTAGCTGGTAGCTGAAGGGAATAGAATTATTCGCGATTCCAAGTTAGAATTTGAGAATTCTCGTTTTACTTAGTACCTCTTAGTTTATGGGAGCGTTGATGTCGCCGATATGAGAGCATTGGATGTTGCAGGCTAACAGGCAGGGAAGAAACCATGCCACAAGTAGGTAGTTAAAAATACCTTAGTGATCTAAAATGTTTTAAGGATCTGCGGAATAGAAAAAGAGGATCGACGGTCTCGTAGGCAGTACCAAAGCATATGAGTCAAATTTAGTGATACTTTCGTAGTATGGAGAGCTTCTCGAATTGTATCTCATGATTTAGTGGGTTTTACCTTCGTCGTAGAATAGGATGTTGTATGGAAATATTACAATGAGCGGACGCCGCATTTAGCAATGGCTCGAGTCATTTACGTTTTAAGGAAGGCAAGAGGTGTGGAACGAATGCATGAGTTGCAAGGTGCGGATTGTTCGATGTAACTCTGTGTGGGATCGGTGTCTGTATTGCTTGGTAGGGCGAAGGTGGGAGTTAGGCATGTGCTTCGATTATCTAGAGAAGAGTGAGATAGAAAAATCGTATGTGATGTCACCAATGGAGGGTGCACGGGGATGACGAAGAAACGGATGTTTTTTTTTAGGTTGCGTAAAGTACACGTTGAAGTTTATGTATGCCTTTTGGTTAACCAATGCCCTACGATTTTCATGGAGTATGCGTCGGTGTGCATGGAGTTATAGACACGCTAGATAATCTTATGATATTAACGACAATATTTACAAACCGACCCGAAGCTAAAGAGGAGTACGGTCCCCGTCGCAGATGAACGGTGGCGTCACTGAAGGAAGAGAAGATGTCTGTGAAGTTTTCAACAACGTCGCAGCGGAGAAAGAGGAAGCTATCTTAAAGTAGAAGGAATCAAAAAAAGATGGGTTAATGAGCCGATCTATTTATTGGGGGGGGGCATTGCCGGAAGAGCAGACGATTTTCGAAGTATATTAGACGCCGCGAAGGAGGATTTGGAAGCAGGCTTGGAAAGGGAGAAGTGATTTGTTTGAACGTCTCGACAACTAACGGTTCTTATAAAGGCTTGCATGGCTAACGTAGGTAGGTTTATGCCATTATATGCTAGAGGCATTAGTGGAACGAGTCGTGAGGAGTGATTATCCGGCTCATACACGTTTCCAAACACTTTTATTAGAAGGATTGAACCTGAGGCAGAGGCGAGGAAGACGTACTTTAGAGGACCGGATTTGAGGGCCAAGTACCATCAGGGGCAAGGCAAATGTAGATGTTGTACCTTTGGAGTATGAAGAAGGGAGTGAAGCCAAGAAAAGAGTTCGAGATAGTAGATATACGACCGATCCGATAAGGATAGAGAGAGGGTGTAGGTGGTCCAACGCTAAGATGTCCAAAGCAAAAAGAACGCGTCAAGTAAGAGTGCGTAGCTTGGCCCAACGAGTGTGAAAGATGGCTGGAGGTGGATCCTATTGTTAGACAAGGTTTAGGACCCACCATTTGGTAGATGTAAAGGACTTGGCTAAGAAGCAGGGAATACGATAAAGTATTATATCAATCCGGAGCGGATCGATGTTGTTGGTTTTAAGTTAACTAATTGATGGTTGAGTATCAAGGGTCTACAGGCTTGTGCTACACCTGAGTTACCGAGTAGAAGTGGGAAAGTGATAACTAAGATATTGTTTTCAAGATACCACGAGTGAGTAGTGGAAACGATGTGAATAGGGTCTTAGTCAATGGATGGACTAAGTCCCCCATTCCTAGCTCTTGCTTAGGAACACGTTGGTAGATTTTAGAGGTAATTGGAATACTCACTTTTGTAAGATGAGTTTTTCCTAAGGTGAGGATTATCATTTGAGTATGGTGTGCTTAATTTGAAACAATGTCTGGACCGGAATGTAGAGTTACCATTTTAAGGGCCGTTAATATGAAGAATGAGTTGAGTGGATCGAAATTGGTACACGAAACAACAAACGAGATTTTGCTTAATACAGGAAAGGCTGGTGGCAGCAAAATGATGGAAAGAGTAAGTTTGGAAAACTTTGAAATTCCTGCTAGTAGCTATGAGTGGTGACAGGTCTCACTTTTGGCAGAGGTGTTGGTGTGTTTGGAAGGAAAGCTAAGTTCGCCCCGAGTAGGTAGAACCATTGAGATCCCTGGATGGAATGGGTCTTTAGTTCGTTGAGAATTTTGTCTTTGCGTGAGTATCTACATTGTCGCAAGCAATGTTATCGTTGAACGTATTAGTTAAAGATGGGTCGTAAGCGTTCTTGTAGACCATAGTTAGCCCTTAAATGTGTTTGTGTGGTTTTGGTTAAATTTATTTAATGAATACTCTCGAAGTGTGTCAATTCTTCCAAAACGTTGAGCTTTGTAACGACTTATAACTGATTTCAAGACAGTTCTTGTTTTGATGCGTTGCGAGCAGGGTTGTTAAAGACGTTTGTTACAACAACTTCTGGGTTATGCGGGTTTTTCTCGATGACGCGTGAGGTTCATTTAGTAGGATGCTTTCTTTTCATTAAGCTTGTTGTGTTGCTCAATGCTCCCTTGTGGGGGTAAGCCAAGATCCTAGCGTTTCGGATTGGATTGAGGAAGATAGTCGAGATTAGGTTGGAACACGACTCTTTATTATGTCCAGGAAACGAGATGTTGTGGACCGAGATGTCATAGTACAAGAGTAGTTGTGATGGATTATATAATTACGTTAGGATTCGAGCATGTCCTGAACTTACTGGGAAAACGGCCAGGATCAAAATGAGATCTAAGTGTCTTTCAGTTGTTTTGTCGGTAGTGCTATGCCTCGAGTAGTTAAATCTCGGGACAAGATTTTCTCAAGTGGGAATACTGATGACACCGTGGTACGAGCAGGATGGTCCAACGTAGTGTAGACCTAAATATTCTGTTCTATAAGTTTGGTTTTGAGCTTTTTTGTGTTTTTTTGTGTTCTATATGTGATTGTGTGGGGATATGTGATATTGGATAATCAGACATTGAGCGAGATGTCTCAATGGGGGAAAATTGGTTTTGTGTTGAATTTTGTGAAGTTCATTTCGTTTCACTTTTGGTGAAAGGAACTGATTTTGTTGATCGAAGCCGGGTTCGCTTTACTTGTGTACGTAATTATACGTATTACTTATTTTATGTTAGTAATTTATGGATAAGTTAAGTTTTAGAGGTTAAGTTAAGGGAAAAGAGTATCGTTAAAATACTGAGAGTTTTTAAAGACTTTCTTTTTAGAAGTGAATTTTGGAAATGATAAAGTTATTTTAGAAGTAATTTTCAAGGCACAATGGTTTAACAATTTAGTTTAGGTTTTTATAAAACTTAAGGTATAAAGATAATTAATTAATTAATAAAGAAATAAAAAAATATTTTTTTTGGCATGAATAGTAAAATCCGAATTTTAGAAAAAAAAGAAAAAAAAAATAAAATAGAAATAAAGACCTCATTGTCAATTATATTATAATTAGACTCAAAATAAAAAACACATTAGGGAAGCTATAAATACACGATTAAGTACCCTAAACCCCTATTGAGATTTCGGCAAACAAAGAAAAAAAAAAGGAAGAAGAAAGTTTTTGGGTTTTGAAATTAAGGTACGATCCGATCTTTTTAATTTTAGTTTTAAATCTTTCAATTCTAGTAACTTAGTTATGATGGATTATGGTTTAAAATAGGGTTTATAAATTAGGGTTTCAATTTTCTGTAAATTTATGTAATTAAACTAATTAGGATTGATTAGGGTCTTACTTAGAAGACATGATGGTGAAATCGGTTCGGGTAGTTCGCGTTAAATCATGATTTAAATTTGAGCGAATAATGAGAGTGTTGTTCAGATGATTCTCGAGATTGGAAATAATATTTTTGATGAATCTTTGCGTTTTGATCAGTGAGAGATCTATTTTCCAAAAGTCCGGCTCGAACGATTTTGAGATCGGCAAGTCATTCACTGTCTTTCGCAAGAAAACGTTGTCTAACATGAAATAGGGTCAGATTTGGGTCTAATTTCGAGAGGAAAAACCCCTACTTAAAATTTGACACAAGCTTAGCCCTTTTAAGAAGTTAAAGTCTATGTGTTCTATAAAAATACATCAAAGTAAATCGTCTAATTAGTTTTCTAAGTTATGGTATTTCGGGTCTATTTTTAGTGTGCGTCAGGTTCCGAATTAGGAACAGTCTGAAGTTTGATTCTATTTAGGTGGTTACGGATATAAACTAATGATTGGGAATCACATGGTAGTTAGTAAACACATAAGGGAACATGTGTGATTTTTGGTTTGAATTATGGGAATGTTTAAGTGGTGCGTTTAGGTCGCGTAAGCGAGTGTAAAATTCTACTTAAAACCAGAAAATGCAAAGTGTAGTGTTAAAGTCTAAATGACTTATGTAAGAGTGGTAAAGGTTTAAAACAAGTAAAGGACTATGGTAGATAGCTTAAACATCCATCATAGTTGATGTTACACATTATTGGGTTGAATGCCTAATTGATGGTAACTTATTATGTGTTTATATTGTTTAGAATGTTGTGAAATATAGTGAAGTTTTGTGGATCTTTTGGAAGCTAGCATTCAGGTGAGTTTCATAGCCCCTTTTTTTATGTTTTATTGGGGTGAAAATGATGCTATGTGTTAAACTGTTTTAATTACTATGATTTATATTCGCTAACATGTTATTGCTTCGTGATTTGTTCGGTTGGGAGTGCGTCTTTACTACTCAACTCCAACCAACGAAAGGTTGTATAATACTACTTGCTTTGTGTGATAACCGTTCCATGGTTCTGTGATCAATTGGAGTGGGTTTTGTGGTATGCTTATGGCTTAGTGATCAATTGGAGTAGTTTGTGAATGGTTCGGTAGGGAGTGGTCATTACTACTACCTCCACAACCCCCTGAAGGGATGACAATAATACTACTGAGTGAGGTCTAGCCTCGTATAAGTTCCCATGGTCGACTTTTAGGTGCGTGGTAAGTGACATCTGGATGAGGGTAACGTTCTTCCCGTTGTTGATATGGTGGAGGTAACGATTCCTTACCCAGTATGTGGATTGCTATGTTATCATAAGTTCATATGTTGCATACGGGTCAATTATTGTTTTTGATAATCACAGTAAATTGGATTTAAAAAGATTGATTAGTGTGTCTTAAACCTTGACTATCACCAACCATAGTTTTGACTTTTTACGCATTATTTTAGGTGAAAGCATGATGGAAATAGATTGGAAAGGAATTGGCTAGTAAGAGACCTTAGGATGTCATGAAGATTTCTATTTTTGTCCTTGAATTGTGTGCATCTGTTTGACTTTGACTATTAGTTGCTGTCTTTCTATTGGCGAAGGAATATTTTTCAACCAATAAAGACGCCTATTATGTTTGCTCTAGTTATGGGTATTGTTATGAACACTTTGTGTCTATACTTTCCTTTAATGTATGCATATTAGAAATTCTCTATAAGACGCCGTTGTGTTGTGATGATATCCTTCTTGGTTAACGATCACGTTTCCGGCTTGGGGGGGAGGTGTGGGGCCACTCTCCTCGTATTACTAAAAAGTTTACTTGTAAGAGTAGGAGTGGGATAAGTTCTAGTATGAGGTAAGAGTAACCTTTGTTGTTTGTTAAGAAGGAGTTGAATAAACCTGGGATACAATAAGAATTTGTGTGGGCTAATCCAATACTTAACATAGCTTCAAAACTGACAATTAGAAATGTTTATAAAACTTCCTGCTTGTAGCTAGATAGATGAAGTGTTGTAGCCAATGTGCTACGGGGAATTGATCCCATGCAGTCTAACTTGGCGCTCAGACAATGCGCTCAGACATGGAGATAAAGAACTTCATTGGGGTGAGAAATGTCCTTTAAATGAATGTAAGGCTTTCAGAATTAGTCAACCTACTCTATGAGCTACGTGCTCCATATTTCTAATTGGAGAGAGAAGAAATGCATTCTGCCTCATCTAAACATCAAATTCTTCTCAAAGGAAACTTCAGCTATGAGCTTTTTCATGGTCCCTCAATAGATGCAGAGAAATAACTTGAAGTTACCATCCTAGTGTGCTCAAAATAGCAGTTTCCCAAAATTGTTCAATAAGGGACACAAAAGTGATGGGATTTTCAGTGAGAGCATAGTATATATGGCTTGAAGTAAGAAAATCTATGATTTCATCAAACCCCTCACTACTTGCAGATTTAACCAAATATGCGTCCATATTATGCTTGTCGCAAAATTCTAACTGAGCCATTAGCCTGAAGCAAATTGATGAATGATGTGGGATTAGTTCGTGTGATAAAGTGTAAGGTTCTAGTAGAGTGAATTGAATTATGAGTGAGGTTTAAAAGAGTATGTTTTCACCGACTGTAAAAGAGTTGTACTTATCTTAAAAGAAATCGTTTAATGATATAGAAAATCAGAGTCTTCCAATTTAGTCAAACCCATAAGGTAATAGATGTGGCGGAAATATCTTAACGGCTCTTTGATTAGAGGAAATCTGTTTAGGACTCAAACAACGTACTAAGGTCACTTCAGCAGTTTCGAAGTTTGGGAGTAGGCAGTACTATAATTTTAAGTCTAACAGTACTAACTTCATCCAGCAGTAGTAATACTTGCTGGCAGTATTAACTTAACCTGAGTCCTAAGTGGGTCCCAAGCTGTATTTAACACGACACTTGTCCATCACAGATATTCAACACCAAGTCGACACTCATCTACTCTCTTTGTTATTAAATCATAAAAAATATCTCTTATTCTTTTTTCTCACCAAACATCATTTATATTTTTCACCACACAACTCTCTTTATTATTTGAACTCCCCAAATCTATTATTTCTTTTCCTCCCAAAAATTAGACAATTTGAGTAACGTTTTGCATTAATTCCTTAAGTTCCAAACTGTCCTCCCCACTTCCAAGTGTGTAACCTCTTGAGAGAGGTGGGTCATTAGACTGTTTTATAGTTTTCGACAAACTACTAGACATAAACGGATTTGAGAAGTCTTTACCAAGGTCATTTGCTTTGGACTAGCCAATGCTTCATTGAAATAACATGGTATATTGATAACCATATAGTTTTTGGTAAACTATCAACCATTAACAGATTTGAAACATCTTTACCAAGGTCGTTTGCTTTGGACTAGTCAGTTCTTGATGTCAGTTAGACATGGTGAACTGATGACCATTTGTTGTGTAGTTTACAACCAACACTGAAGGAACACTCTACCATCATATTCCTCCCTTCAGAGAAAGCTTCTAGTAGTCACACCAATCGATATGTACACAGCAGTACTAACTGAATCTAGCAGTATTAATTTTTGTACTAGCAGTACAAAGTTGTAACTCATAGTATTAACGAAGCTTAGCAGTATTAACCAAGTATTCATCATATTTACCCTCAAGGGTACATATAACCTCCCCTCAAATATAGCTACAGATTTAACATCCCAATGCTAACCACCAAAAAGTTAAATCTTGTGACATCAAATCCTTTGGTGAGAAGGTCTGCAACATTAGAGTCTGTGTGAATCTTGATAACTTCTATTAGTCTTTTCTCAATAGCAATCTCTGATAAAATGAAATCGAATCTCGATATGCTTGGTCCTAGAATGAGCAACATGATTCTTTTACAAGGATCGACGCCGATTTGAAATGGCTCGTGTCATATGACGTTCTTAGCAAGGCCAAGAGGTGTGGACACGATAGCAAGAGTTGCACGGGAGATTCAGTTCGAATGGGGTAACTAGATGTGGAAGTGTCTGTGTATTGCTTGAGTAGGAAGAAAGGTGGTAGTTTGGAATGCTTGCAAGATTATCTTGAGAAGAGTGAGATAGAAACATCGTTATGTGACTGACACAATCGGAGAGTGCACGGGATGACGTAGCTAAGGATGTATTTTTTAGGTTGCGTCATGGACACGTTGAAGTTTATGGCTATGCCTTTGGTAACACCCAATGCCCCAACGATTTTCTGAGTTAATGCGTCGGGTGTGAATGGCCGTATCTAGACAAGCTGATAAGATATATATTACGGAGATATTTTAAACCGACCCGAAGTCTAAAGAGGAGTACGAGTCACACGTGAAGATGATCGTGAAGTCACTGAAGGAAGAGAAGATGTATGTGAAGTTTTCCAACAACGTAGAAGTGGAGCAAAGAGGAAGCTATCTAAATGTCGAAGGAAATCAAATGGAAATGAGCCGATCTAGGCATTGCGGAAGGAGCGCCGATTTCGTAGTATATTATGACGCGCGAAGCAAGGATTTGGAAGCAGGCTTGGAAAAGGGAGAAGGTGATTGTTTGTACGTCGCGACAACTGAAGGTTCTTATAAAGGATTGCATGGCTAACGTGGTAGGTTTTGCCTTATAATGCTAGAGGCATTAAGTGAACAAGACGTGGAGAGTGATCTATACGGATCATAAACGTTTCCAACACACTTTTAATTAGAAGGATTGAACATGAGGCAGAGGGAAGGATGAAGTTCTTGTGAGTCCGTTTGAGGCCAAGTACCAACTGGGAAAGGGCAATGTAGATGTTGTACCGTGGGTATGAGAAGGAGTGAAGCCAAGACTTGAGTTCGAGAAAGATATACGGACGATCCGATCTAGTATGCGAGAAGGTGTTGGTGGTACAAGATAAGATGTCCAAAAGCAAAGAACGCGTCAACGTAAGATGTTGCGTGGCTTGGACCAACGAGTTTTGTGAAAGAGATGGAGGGTGTTCTTCTTGGGTTAGACAGGTTCTAGACCTCCCAATGGATAGATGTAAAGACTTTGGCTATTGAAGAGGCGTATACGAATAACGTATTATATCAAGTCCTTGGAGCGATACGATGTTGTGTGGTTTTATGGTTAACTAAATGATGTTGCGTATCAAGGGTCATCCAGGATTGTTGCTACAACCTGAGTTACCCGAGCCAAGTAGGGAAAGGGATAACTAAGGATATTGATGTCAAGGTTACCAAGTGTGAGTAGTGGACTAAGAAGTGCATTGGGTAATAGTCAATGGACGTACTAAGTCACCCCCTTCCTAGCTACTGCATCTAGGACAAGTATGGTAGATTTTAGACGTGTATTTGGAATACCTCACTTTTTAGATGAGTTTTTCTAAGGTGAGGCTCTATCATTAGAGTATGGATGTGCTTCATTTGAAACAATGTATGGAAAGGAATGTAGGTTACCATTTTATGGGCAGTAACTAGAGAGAATGAGTTGAGTGGATCGAATTTGGTACAAGAAACAACCAACGAGATATTGATAATACAGGAAAGGCTGGTGGCAGCCAAATTGTGAAAGACGTTGTTAGGAAAACTTTTGAATCTCCTGCTAGTCGGCTATGAGTGTTGAAGGTCTTCATCTTTGGAGAGGTGTAGCTGTGTTTGGCAAGAAAGCTAAGTTAGAACCGAGTTTAGGTTAGAACATTTGAGATCCCTGGATGGCTTGGGCCATATAGTCGGTGAGACTTACAGTATATGAGTGAGTATCCTCCATTTGTCGCAAGCAAGATATGTGAAAGTAATTAGTTAAAAGATGGTACGTAAGGTTTCTAGGTCGACCCTTCGAAGCCCTTAAATGTGTTTGTGTGGTTTTGGTTAATTTATTTTATGACATACCTCGAAGTCGAGTCAATTCTCAAAACCGTTGCGCTTTGTAACACCTTATCACTTAGATTTCAAAGACAGTTCAGTTTGAAGATAGACGAGGCCGGGATGTAAAATGCCGTTGTTACAACAACTTAAGGGTTTTGAGGAGTTTTCTCGATGCCGAGTGAGTACACTGTAGTAGGCTGCTTCTATTTCATTTAATGCATGTTGGTTGCTTAATTGCACCCAAGAGTGGGGTAAGCAAAGACAATTAGCAGTTGATTCGGAAAGTGTAAGTTAGTCGAGTTTAAGGTTGGACAGCCTCTTTATTTTTCAAGGAACCCGATGATGTTGTGGGAACGAGATGTCATAAGTAAAAGGTAGTGTGATGGTCTTAGCTATAATTTCGTTCGGCTTCGAAGCATGGTCCTGAACTTACTTGGAACGCACGGATCTAGAGCTATAAGTGTCTTCAGTTGTTTGTCCGTAGTGTAATGCCCTCGAGTTTGTAAATCGTGCGGGACAAGAATTTCTAAGGTGGGGCAATACGTGACAACCCGTGGTTCGAGCAGGTTGGTCAAACCGTAGTGTTGACCTAAATATCTGTTCTCAAAAGTTACGGTTTATGAGATTTTGTGATTTCTATGTGTTCTATATGTGTTTGTGTGGGATATGTGAGATTGGATAAAAAATCCATTGAGCGTGATCGTCTCAATGGGATTGGATTTGTGTTGAATTTTGTGAAGTATTTTCGTTCACTTTTGGTGACAGGAACTGATTTGTTGATCGAAGCGGTTTCGCTTTAAATGTGTAAGTAATTCTACGTATACGTCTTTTTTATGTTCGTAATTTATGATACGCTATAGGTTTTAGAGGTTAAAGTTAAGGGAAATGATGTTTGTTAAAATTGGAGTTTTTAAAAGACTTTCTATTTTTAGAAAGAGAATTTGGAAATGAAAAAGATATTTTTAGAAAGAATTTTCACGCAAAATGGCTTTAACAATTAGTTAGGTTTTTATAAAAACTTAGGTATCAAGATAAAAAATTAATTAATAAGAATAAAAAAAATATATTTTTTTTGGCTATGAATAGTAAAAATCAAATTTTAGAAAAAAAAAAGGAAAAAAAATATTAAAATAGAAATAAAGGAACCTAATAGTAATCTAATACCTAATTAGACTCAAAATAAAACACATCAAGGGAAGCTATAATACAAGAATAAAAACCCTAAACCCCTATTGCGATTTCGGCAACAAAGAAACAAAAAGAAGAAGAAAGTTTTTGGGATATGAAAAATAAGGTACGATCCGATCTTTTTAATTTTAGTTTTAAATCTTTTAATTCTAGTAACTTAATTATGATGGATTAGAGTTAAATTAGTTTTATTAATTAGGTTTCAACTTTTTCTGTAAATTTATGTAATTAAACTAATTAGGATTGATTAGGGTTTACTTAAACGCATGTTGTTCAGTGGTAATCGGTTCGGGTTAGTTGCGTTAATCATGATTTAAATTTGAGCCGATTTTGAGTGTGTTGTCAGTCGATATCTCGGGATTGGTAATAATATTTTTGATGATCTTATCGAGTTTTGATACAGTTCAGGAGTCATTTTCTCAAACAGTCCGGCTCGAACGATTTTGAGTTCGGAAGTCATTCAAATGTCATTCGCAAGAAACGTTGTATAAACAGTAAATGGGCAGATTTGGGTTAAATTTCGAGAGGTAAAACCCCTACTTAAAAATTTGAACAGCATAGCCCTTTTACAGAAGTTAAGTCTCATGTGTCTATTAAAAATACCACAAAGTAAATCGTCCTAATTCGTTTTCAAAGTATGGTTTTAGGGTCAAAACTTTTTAGTAGTGCTGATCAGGTCCGAAATAGCGACAGTTTTTGAAGTTTGATCTTATTTGAGGTGGATCCGGATATAACAAAGATTGGGAAACACATGGTAGTATTAAACACATAAGGGAACATGTGGAGATTTTTTGTTTAAATTATGGGACATGTCTAAGTGGTGCGTTTAGGTCGCGTAGCGAGTGTTAAAATTCTGTTCAAACCAGAAAATGCAAAGAGTAGTGTTCAGTCTAATGACTTATGTAGGCGTGGTTAAAAGGTTTAAAACAAGTATAGGACTATGGTAGATAGCTTAGACATCCATCATAGTTGAGGTTAATCATATTGAGGTTGAATGCCTAATTGATGGTAACTTATTATGTGTTTATATTGTTTAGATTTGTTCGTGAAATTTTGTGAAGTTTTGTGGATCTTTTGGAAGCTAGCATTCAGGTGAGTTTCATAGCCCCTTTTTCTTATGTTTTATTGGGGTGAAAATGATGCTATGTGTTAAACTGTTTTAATTGCTGTGATTATTTGCTACTGTTATTGCTTCGTGATTTGTACGGTTGGGAGTGGTCTTTACTACTAAACTCAAACCCACACTGAAGGGTTTAAATAATACCTACTGAATTGTGTGATACGTTCCCTAGGCTTATGATCAATTGGAGAGGGTTATATGGTATGGCTACAATGGCAAAGTGATCAATTGGAGTAGTTTGTGCTTAGTTCGGTTGGAGAGTGGTCTTATATCAACTCACACCAACTGAAGGGTGACATAATCCTCACTGATGTTGGACTAGCAAAGGACAAAGTTCCAGCTGGTAGACTTTTAGGTGCGTAAGTGACATATGGATCGGGGGTAACGTTCCTACCCAGTTGTTGAAATAGATCGGGGGTAACGTTCCTACCCAGTATGTGGATTGCATGTTAGCATAAGTTCATATGTTGCATAAGTGTCCTATATTGTTTTGATAATCACAGTAATTGGATTTAAAAGATTGATTTGTGTGTCTTAAACCTATGACTCTCACCAACCATTGTGTTGACGTTTTAAGCATCATTTTCAGGTGAGCATGATGGAAATAAGATTGAAAGAAGTGGCTAGTAAGAGACCATAGGATGTCATGAAGATTTTTATTTCTTGTCTTGAATTTTTGCAATCTTTGAATTTGACTATTAGTTGCTTGTCTTTCTTTGCGCGACTTCTTTATCAACAAAAAGGACGCCTTTTATGTTTTGCTAGTCTATGGGAATTGTTATGACACTTTGTGTCTATACTTTACTTTATTGTATGCATTTTAGTATTCTCTATATAGACGCCGTTGTGTTGTGATGATATCCACTTTTTTAACGATAACGTTTCGCCTTGGCTGGAGTGTGCACTCTTCCTCGTATTACTAACCCAGTTACTTGTCAGAATAGGAGAGGATACGTTCAAAGTATGAAGGTAAATTGTAAACATTTGTTGATTTGTAAGAAGGAGTTGAATACAACCCTGGGATACAATAAGGGAATTTGTGTGGGCTATCCAAATTCTAAACCATAGCTTCAAAAATGAATTTAGAACATGTTCAAACTTCCCTGATGTCGTAGATAGATGAGTGATGTAGCACTGTGCAACGTGAATTGATCCATAGCAGTCTTTTGGAGCTCAGACAATGCAGAATTGTGTGAAAAAAGAACGTCCATTGGGGTGAAAATGACTTTAACGAATGGTAAGGTTTCCGAATTCGTCACATCCTCGCTATGAGCTAAGTTGCTATTCAAATATTTCTTCATTCGGAGCGTGAAGAAATGCCTTATGAATCATCTAAACATCAAATGTCTTCTCCAAAGAAATCTTCAGTTATGAGCTTTTCATGTCATCCAATAGTTGCAGAAATAACCTTGTAGTCCTTCTCAGTAGTTGCTCAAAACAACAGTTTCCAATCTGATCAATAAGGTACACAAAAAATGAAGGGCTTTTCAGTGAGAGCATTAGTATATATGGCTTGAACGTAAGAAAATCTAGATTTCATCAAGCCCTCACTACTTGACAGATTTAACCAAATACTGCGACCATATTATGCTTGTCGCAAAATTCAACTGAGCCTTTAGATGAATGACAAACTTGGTGACTGATGTGGGATTAGTGTGTGTGATAAAGTGTCAGGTTCTACGTAGCGTGAATCTGAATGATGAGCTGAGGTTAAAAGCGTCTGTTTCACTGACTGTAAAAAGGTTGTACTTATTCTTAAAGAAATCAATATATGACAATAGATAACTCAAGCGTCTCCAATTCGTCAACAACCCTATAAGCGTATAGATGTGGCGCGAAAATCTCTCAAGGTCTTTGATTGAGGAAAATCAGTTATGACTTCAACAACAGTACTACGGTCACTCAGCAGTTACGAAGTTTGGATGTAGCTAAGTCTAATTTTAAGTCTATAGTACTCAACTTCATCAGCAGTAGTAATACTTGCCTGGCAGTATTAATTTAACACTGACAGTACTAAGTGTGGTACCAAGCAGTATTAACGCCAAACTTGATCCATCAAAGATATTCAACACCAATGTAGACTCTCATATCCTCTCTTTCTTTTTAACTCTTAAAAATATCTCTTAATTCTTTTGCTCACAAACCACTCATTTATCATTTTTCACACACAACTCTCTTTTTATTTTTTGAAACTCACCAATCAATTATTTCTTTTTCCTCACAAAATAGACAATTTGGGTACAGTTTGCCATCAAATTCCATAAGTTCTAAACTGTCCTCCCCACTTCCAAGTGTGTAACCTCAGAGAGAGGAGGGGTTAATAGAATGATTTATAGTTTTTGGCAAACTACGAGCCATAAACGGATTTAGGAAGTATTTACTAAGGCCGTTTGCTTTGGACTCAGCCAATGCTTAATTGCACTAAACCTGGTGCATTGCTAACCATTAGAGTTTTTGGTAAACTATCAACATCCAACGGCATTGAGAAGTCTTTAGCAAAACCGTTTGCTTTGGACTAGCCAGTTCTTGAAGTCTGTTAGACATGGTGCACTGATGACCATTTGTTGTGTTGTTCACATCCAACATAGTCCTCCCTTCAGAGAAAACGTCTAACAGTCACACCAATCGATATGTATACAGTAGTACTGACTGAAGTATTAATTTTTATACTAGCAGTACAAAGTTGTAACTCACAGTATCAACTAAGTTTAGCAGTATTAACCAAGTATTCATCATATCCTTTCTAGGAGCTTCAGTCAACAGATTTCTCAAGAAGATTAAAGCTAGGAGACGGGATAAGGCATTCAGTCTCAGTAAAAAGGACACTATTTTTCTTGTCACACATTTGTGAGACAGAGAAAAGGTTAAACTTAAGTTCATCTACAAAATACACATCATAAAAGTCTAAATTAGCGGTTCTGATTTTACTTTACCGTTTTTTACCTCCTTTGGGATCACTTCCAAAACGCACAAAAGGCTCCATTGTAATCATGAATAGTCGGCAAAGAAGCTTTGTTGCAGGTCATAGGCCTGAGCAACCCCTAACCACCTCTGTATGATCCTATACATAAGATCTCTGGAAGCTGCACAAAGGTAAGAGACTTAATATTCTTAGGGAACAAGCCATTCAGAATTGGAAATCCCTTTTGGGTCAAAATACTCAACCTTTCTTGAAATGACTGATCCCTGTCTTTGGACACCTGATCTCCAAGTAATTTCCCTTAGGCCTCCCAAACCCACCTTGACTTTTTAGGTCAGTAACATCATCCCTTTACTATATTAACTACTTCTCTGACCCAGCAGTAGTCATATTTTAAAACCCCAAAAGTTTTAACATCTTGTTTTAAGTCTTTGGGTCTAAAAGCTGGTTTTGTGTAGTAAGACCTCTTGATAGGTGAATATGAGCCTCTTGGTCTTACATTGTCCATTCTTGGGTAAATTGGTCTAATAGCACCACTAGTTTGTGCTATTTTTGGGCAAATGGTCTAACAAAACTAACAAGCCTAGCAGTACTAACTGGGCCTAGCAGTACTAACTGGCCTAGCAGTACTAACTTTGTGAACTGCTCTTTTCTCATTTTGCTTAATAGGAGTAATAACTCCTGTTCATGTATCGCACCTCCATGTGGGCAAAAGACATTCTTAAATGAGGGTATTATGAAACTTTGTAATGATTAAACCATTTTCGTTATTATCCCATACTGGTTTGTCCACCCCTTAAACCAGGTATTGAACCACAGTTTTTTGCTTAGGTTATTGACACTGTTTGGTATGAACAATTACAATCTTTGATCAAATGGTCAGCACTTTTAAAGACAAAGCAAGCTTTTATTTTCTTAAAACCAATTCCTTGTTTCTGAGAAGTTTGATCAATTTTATCAACTCTAGTTTTAACTGTTTGAGTCTCATTAGTCTTAATAGGGGGGGGGGTGGGGGGGGGGGGGGGGGGGGGGGGGGGGGGGGGGGGGGGGGGGGGGGACTAATGTTTGACTACGACACATCATCCCACATCAACCTTAGTTCCAAACCCTCAAAGGATACTGTTTAGTATTATAGATCACAATTGATTTTGATCAATTATCTTTTCCTAAATGGCATATTCATCTAACAACCTGCCACAATGATATGTCAGCTCTTGGGGTTAAAAAGTTCCCTGTTATAGGAGGGGGAACACATGATACCCATCTGCTTTGGAAGACCTATCATTAGCTGGTGTGGACTCTTCATCACTAGATCTGACATCAAAAAACACAAACACTAATCTCCATATCAGTTTTAGAATTGTTACTATTTCTTGCATTTGTGTGCCATATCCTAAACCAGTTTTATCTCTAGCACTCATTTGACTGTTGAGTAATTCATCAGATTCTTGGATGATTCTTCCCATTTTTCTATCTTTAATTTAAACTCATCTCTTTCCTTAACAGCTTTACTCTCAATTCAGGTTAATGTAGTTAATTTTTATGTTCTACATTTAAGCTCATAGTTTTGAAACTCATATTTTTCACCCCAAGCCAATTCATTCTTTTCATGTACAAGTATCCTAGATTCTAGTGACTCTAAGGCTAACTCATAACCCTGAATTTCTAGTCTTGCTCTGCTATGTTTTTCTCTTTCACTATTATAATTATTTTGAAGAGTTTTAAAAGATTCAAGACATTGTTTAGAACATTTTTGTACCTCATTGTCAGAAGAACTTGATGAGCTTGAAGAAGAGATTTCCATTAAAGCATAGTTGACTGGTTCTATTTTAAAATCATTACTCCAGTCATAGCTCTAGACATCTTGACGCCACCAGTGCCTGTGAGAGATTCGTTTGTTTGTGCATTGCTCCTGCATTGTCACCCAAAGATTATCTCATTAATTCCCTTCCATATCTGTTTCCTAGCAAATGCCCTTTTCTGTGACAGTTGTAGCACTCAATTTTTGATTTATCAAGTGAAACAGGTCATTTTTCTTTGAAATCCATGTTCCTTCCTGTCTTCTGAATGAATTTCTCACTCTGACAGTCAACATAGCCACCTGCCATCTAAGATCCAATTCTTCCAAGTCATCTTCATCAATCTGCTGAAAATCCTCATTTTCAAGTTGAGGACTGGTTGTTGGTTGTGCAAAGAAAGAGCACACTACATCATGAGCACATGGGGTAGATGAAACTTGACTAATTCCTCCAGCAGTACTAACCCCAAAATCTCCACTGGCAGTACTAACTTCATTAGTACTGCTAGTGTTCTCAGAGGAAAGAATGCAAGTTCGCACCACACTGAGAAGTAGAAGTGGACCTTGAAGAACTTTTCAACTCTTTCTTTATGTAGCACCCTAAGGTTGTTGGTAAGAGGTCATCTTATCAAATCTCATCAATGTCAGGCTTATTTCTCCTGATTAGAGCAATTTGATTCCCATGGAAGGAGGGAAGGACTGCTTAGGACACATTTGGTTGATATCTTCCTCTTGATATCTGGCGCACCATGAACCTCAATTGACTTATGAGTTTTTGGACTATTCATAAGCTTCGTCCAGAACTTTCATGTGATGCAGTAGAAAATTTTTCCAATTTGATGTTTTAGAACACTTTTTTCTGCAGCTTTCCTTGGATTTCTTCTTACCTCTCCACCTTGATTGATTGACTTCCTAGTAGTGAATTTGCATCTGCAACATGTGAAACTTGAGGAAGGTATTCATCAGGGTATTGCTAAAAGCAAAGATGCTCTTAAAACTCCTTTCCTGATTCCTTTTAGCAGCCAGTTGTTTGGCAGTCTTAGGAGCAGGAGGAGCAGATGTTTCTCCAGTTGTTGCAGGCTCTTCTTCTAGATCTCCATTAACAATAACATCCCATAGGTTATGGTCTGTGTGACAGATATATTGTCTCATTCTCATGCTCTAAATATCATATTCTCCCTTCCTGATGATAGGGATTTTCATTGTTGTGATAGTTGGTGGAGGAATGTCTTGTTCTGCCATCTTACAATTGAGTTCTTCTTATTCAGAGTTTCCACACAAGTATGTACCACACTTGTTAGATCATTTTCTGAATAGATCTTAACCTTTAGCTTGTAAAGGGTTTGTTCCTTTAGATAATTCTAAAGCAACAGTAATGAAACACAGATCAGAACACTATTGATCATGCGGAAACTAATCAATAATGCTAAAAAGAACAATATTAAGAATCACAAAATAACTTTATATTATAACTTGAATCTGCCTAGGTTACAGATTACAAAAATATTGTAAAATCCGAAATTTTCGAATTTTTGAATGACGATTTCAATCGTTGACTTTTAGGGTCTGGCTTGACTTATAAGAACGACCATCTAAAGCACGTTTTCATTATTCGGACTCTAAAGCAATTTGATGTAAAACGACATTCCTGACAACTTTTTAGTTTTGACCGAGACCCGAAAACAGTCAGAATGTGACTGAAATGCCCTCGCAAGATTTTAGAATCAAGAACGAGTACCGGCATAAAAATAATTAAATTACATTTAATTATCACGTTTATTGAAGACGCGAATATTCGAGTTAAAATCCATTTTTATTTCAAACAATGCGTAACCGGTTCACAAAATAAATAACAA
>BQNB010086408.1:4611-28199 GCA_026074375.1 Tanacetum coccineum | reverse complement strand
TTCACTTGATGATGAAAGTATTCTTCTCTTACACTTGAGGAATTGAGCTTGGATCACATGGAAACAAAGCTTTATGATTAAATGATTAAAGGATTTTAGTGAGAAGTGTGGGCTGTTTTAGAACAGAAAGAATGAGTGCAAAAAGTGAGAAAATAGTGGGGAATAGTCTAGTATTTATAGGATAAACTGGAGGAGCGTCAGTCTATGGGCGGTCCCTTTAAATAGGTGGGCGGTCCCCTTAAAATTAAGAGGGCCACCCGTGTATTTAAGGGGGCCGCCCTAGACTAGAGGCTCCCCAGTTTGTCTTTTGTGTAGGGGGGTTTTTCTGGAACTTTTGAAGCCGTTTTTGGTCCGAAAATTTGAATTTCAAAATGTTTATTTTGAATAAAACATTTCTTTTAATTGTAGAAAATGTTTTGTAAAGTTTATAAAAATGTTTGCAACATTTTATAAAAGTATGAGGTTGAATAAAAATTTTCTTTGATCATAAAATGCATTAGGCATTTGTTTATTCATACCTTTAAGTGATTAGAGTGTCGGAATGAATATTTACAACTAAATACTTGTTTACGTTTAATTTTACATTTGACGTTTTTATATTTTTTGATTATCAAAACGTAAGGATGTCGATAAATATTAATAATGATTTTAGGAATTATTTATATCAACAAGGTACAAGAACAAGGATACATTGGGGGTTAACATTTTGAGAATCATTTTGCATGGAGATTTGAACGCATTACATTTTGGAGTATTTGTTATGTATTAAAATCTTTAAATTTTCATGGGTGAACAATTTAAGCTTCGGGCTTCTGTATCAAACAAGTTTATTTAATCCAAGGTATCATTTTCAAATGACTCATATAGAGGTCGTTGACTCGCAAAAACTAATCCTTTAAATATATATATATATAAATATAAATAAACTCAAGGATCAAGATTCGCAAGACCAAGAAAACCGCACAATAATATCCTGTTAGAGATTGCTGATTACACCTCAAGCCATTAAACTCTCTGCTAACTTACCAACCTCGTATTATGTCGCTATAGTTGTGACCACTTGGTGAAATAAACCGATACTACGCAACTGAAAATGAAGTCCAATCCTCCAAATTTCTTATTAAGCTTGCCCTGGTTGTTTATGAAGAAGGTGCAATATTAAATCTATAGAAGCCTATAACCCGGCAATCAAAAGTTATAGAGAAGTACAACACCTCATGATATTATCCACATCTGACAATCTGCTATAATTGTAGACACTAAGTAATATAATTAACTCCTTTAATGTGATAGTATAACCCGTGAGTACTGATAAAGTAACTCTTACATTAGGAAATAACTAATAATCCATGTTTAACCATACAGATGTATACGTTAAAGCAAGTCCATCAATCGATTAGATTGGGTTTGAAGAAAAGGGGTAATAAGTAGAATGGAAGTTTCGATGAGAAATAAGAACGCCTTCGTGAAACCCACCTTCAATCTCAAATAAGGATAACCAGAATCATACTTCTAGATCCTTGTCATCGTAATCCGAATCTTCAGGACCGTTTGGTCGTGTTAGTGAATCTTATTCGGATCGTTTTTTTTGCATTAAGTGTATGTTTTGTTGTTGGTGTTATGGAAGGTGTTTGAGTTTATTCTAGGTGATAATCGGTTCATAAAAAACTAATATATCAATTTTTGAAGGAATGAGTAGATTCGGTTCTAATGGAATGACTAGATTGATTCTCTGAAGAGTGATAGAGTCGGTCCTGAAGGAATGATAGATCCGTCCTGCAAGAGTGAGTAATCGGGGATCTGAAGATGACTGAAGATCCGGTTTCTTGAAGAATTGAGTAATCGGGTCACTGAAGCAGAACGGTTTGTCCTGAAGGAATGATTAGATCCGGATTTCCTGAAGGAACAAGTAGATCGTTTCCTGAAGGAATGAGTAGATCGTTTCATGAAGAATGAGTAGATCATTCCTTCTTGACTTCAGTAGATCAGTTGAGTAGATCATTGGAAAACTGACTTCAGTAGATCGGATTTTTTGAAACTGGCTCTTAGAGTAATCAGGTGAATAGATCGGTTGATTAATCTGGTCCAACTGTTCGAAAACCCACAATTGTATATAGGAAGCACTGGTTGTGTTGCAAAGTAAACATAAGCCTTTGCATGGTCATAAAGTAGACCATGCCCGAGAATAAATTCCCATTATGAGGTCAAGTTTTCTTTTTGAAATACTTGCCTTTAAGATGATGACCGGGTTGCTATCTAAAATAATAGCAAGCCATTTTGGCATGTTTTGAAAACTTTTGAAACTTCTGCTCGAACTTCATTTACAGCCTCGTATCATTATTAAATGACATTTCTAAGATCGTAAATGTTATCGATTTTCAAAAAAGATGCCAATATTACCTCTTTTTATATTTTTCTTATTTTCTTATTTTTTATTTGGTTTTAAAGATTTTATATTTTTGTATTTTGTTTTTATAAAGGTTTTCTAAAAATAAAAAATCTTTTTGGTTTTTCTGGTTTTTAATATATATACATATTATATACAAGATATTTGAATAGGTACCACCACTATTCTTCAGCTTCATCTGCCAGTTGTTTCAGGGTCTCCGGCGTAAAACTTCGCATTTCCAGCTTGTTGATAAGAAATTCAATTCTTTCTCTGTCAAGGGCTTTAGTGAAGATGTCCGCTAGTTGATACTCCGTATTGACAAAGTAAAGATCTACAACTCCGTTCTCAACTTGCTCTTTTATGAAGTGGAATCTGATGTCAATATGTTTTGATCGAGAATGTTGAACATTGTTGCAGCATAAGGCAATAGCGCTTTTGTTATCACAGTACATTGGAATTTTATTGAATCCAAGGCCATAGTCGGTAAGTTGTGATCTCATCCAAAGGACTTGAGCACAAAAGCCTGACAAGGCTATATATTCAGCTTCCGTACTAGATATCGCAATGCTTTTCTGTCTTTTTGATGACCAACTAACAAGTCTTTCTCCCAATAATTGCATACTTCCAGATGTACTTCGTCTAATATCTTGGCAACCCGCATGATCAGCGTCTGCATAAGCTGTTAGAGCAATAAAAGAATTATTTTTACAGCATGTAAGTGCTTTTCGGTAGGCTTTGCCTGATACCGGGCACAAATGCATACAACAAATGTTAGGTCTGGTCTACTGGCTGTAAGATACATAAGGGTGCCAACCATTCCACGATAGTGTGTAGGGTCAATGACTTTCCCTTGTGGATCTTCATCTAGTTTGGATTTCTCTACCATGGGAGTATCCACGGGGTCACTAGATTCCATACCATATTTTTTCAAAGATTCTAGAACATATTTAGACTGGTTTAAAAAAAATGCCTCTGGGACTTTGTAAAATCTGTAGTCCTAGAAAAAAATGATATTTTGCCCATCATCAAAATCTTAAACTTTGAACACATTATTTTTGAAAATTGGTCACATAGTTCAGGTGTAGTAGACGCAAAGATTATATCATCAACATAGATTTGTACCAGGAGAATATCTTTGCCTTGTCTTCTGATAAACAATGTGGGATCCACGCTTCCTTTAGAGAATTCCTGAGAGAGTAGAAACTTCGACAATAAATCATACCACACGCGAGGAGCTTGTTTCAACCCATAAAGAGCCTTCTTAAGCTTGTACACATGATTCAGATTGTCTTTATCCACAAACCCGTTTGGTTGGCTGACATAAACTTCTTCGCGCAGAATGCCGTTCAAGAATGCCATCTTAACATCCATTTGGTAGACGATCATATTCATGTGAGCAGCAAATGTGAGAAAAATTCGAATAGCATCAAGTCTTGCCACAGGAGCAAAGGATTCCTCAAAATCAGTTCCCTCTACTTGACGGTAACCACGAGCAACCAATCGAGCCTTTTTTTTTCAGAATTCTGCCTAATTTATCAAGTTTCACCTTGTAGATCCACTTTAAAGTAATGACCATCACTGTAACACCCCCAAATTGAGTCACAGCGAAATATGGGTTGTGGTGGTACTTCATAGATCAATAACACAAGATATATATAAGAACCACCATTAAAAGCCATTTAAAACTGATACATTGGATTTAACAAATTGTTTGTTACAAAAGCCCAAAGCTTCACTTGTTCACTTGTTCAAAATACAAAGATTTCTAGCCCATAATAGATATACAAAATATAATGCGACAAAATCTTTAATGCATGACATCCATATCTAAACACCAATGTTTATTCCATCTGCACCTGTGGCTGAAATTGATCCCTAAAAAACATTGTAAAACATCAACATATTGTTGAGTGAATTCATAGGTTTTAAAATGTATAAATGTAGGACCGCACATATTTCCCCATGATATGCCAAATAGATGCAAACATCATAAAATGTGCGAATCGTTTTCTAGCTCATGAACTAAAGCTAGACATGTATCAAATGCAATATAAATTGCCAAACATTGCCCTTGATGATGTTCTAACCGCCAAACTCCTATGTACGACTTTGGTATACGTTCGAGTTTGTCCGGCAGGACCGACCCGTGTGCATGTCTCACCGAACGGGGGATTTCAATCCAAATAGATCTATTTAATGACATTCGGCTCATAACAGTAATACCAGTTTCATGATTTTAAATTTGGGCTCAGATGGGTTATCGTTCTTATGGCAACACGTTAATCGTAAAATGTGAAAAGTCCACTTGCTTCCAATTATAAAACATGCATATGTTTCTCACCCCAAAACTTGTAAATCATTAAAATGTAAAATGTAGGGCTATGAACTCACCTTGAGTAATGAATATCAGATTATATCACAGAAAATGTGTCAGATAAACGCCGAATGCAACCTAATTAATTATAGGCCGTATAAGTACTAAGCATTTTGAATAACTACTACCATATATAATTCTATATAGCTACACCACCATCTAATCGCGTTTGTGAAATCGTATTTATAAAGTTCAAATGTTTATAAACATTTCATTAGTTAAAACGACGCAACTTTATCGTTTTAAGCCCGTTTCTTACGTTTCTTATGTCCACGCTTTCGTATTAAGACGAGTTATCAAAATATTACATTTTCATATTTTTAGTCCTCTGGTGAACAGTGGTTTTTACTGTTCATGACAGTTTATAAATTTATTTTTATAGATTTGGTTATCGTAAAACCCGTAAATGTCGTATCTTATTCGTTTTAGCTTCGTTTTTAGTGATTCTTTCGAGCACGTCTTTGTTATTAAAAGTTCTATCATATTAATGATGTTTTCAAAATATTCATGTCTGATATGAACAGTAACTTTTATAAAAATAGTTTTATAAAAGTATTTATTGTTGTAAACTCGCGTAATTCATAACTCCTTCGTTATTGATTGAAAAATTACGATTCTTGTTGTTTTGGAATCCTAAAAATATGTATTATCTGATAAAAATAATCCATTTTATATATCAGAAGTATTTTGTATCTTGTTTTTATAAAATTTCTTTTATAAACCCGTTTATTAACGTATAACTTAAAATTAGCGTATCTCCTTCGTTATAAATCGGTTTTTCGAGTTCTCTACATGCCCACGATCCTTGTGACATGTAGTATTTTATAAAATCATAAAATATATATGTTAAATTCGAATTTCAAACAGCCCACTTTGTCCATTTTGTTAAAATGTGTTTAAAACTAGTTTTTATAACTTTTTAGCTTAACCACCTTGTTACAAGTCCATTACCATACTTATTATCACATGACTTACTTCCTTAGGGTCCCTAGTCCATGATTTGTCCATATATTGTCCAAGAATCACAAGATCCAAATGTGTACATACTTATTTATTTATGAACTTTCATAAATATACCTTTTAGTTAACTTGTCTATATATACTTTTTATACATAATCCACACTTGTACAATACTTATATTCCCATTATAACATGATATCAACATTCATATGACATATATAAAAGTTTACCAACTCATAAACAAGTGTAAAAATCCATTTTTACAAGTAAACATGTTCTTAGATGGTGATTAACTACACAAACATTATATATGCATAAAATCATGAAAACAAAGAGATTAAGAGTTTTAGGTAACCTTAATATGAAGTGTAGTGATGAACAAAGTGATCTAAACCCTTGTTTAGAAACCAAACCCTAGCTTACAACCCTTGAAAACCCTAATTCCAAGCTAAACCCTAATCTTGCTTTTCCTTTGCTTAACACTTGTAAAGCTTAAACCAATCCTTCTAAACACCTTAGGTTATCTTAGATATCATGTAGGAATGTGTGTAAATGTTGTAAATAAAATTTTGTATGGATTTGGTGGTGGTTTGGTGTATGCCGTGGGTAAGAGAGCCAAAAGGGAGAGGATTTTGCTTTGCTTTCACCAAGGAAATGAGTTGTGTATGTGTTCTATCTTATAGTTAGGCATTATATACCATAGGAATAGTTAAAGAACACATTGAGTGAATTAAGGGAAAGTCTTGGTCAAGAGTTTGGAAGTCTTGCAATAAATATCTAAATGTTCCTAAAACTAGAGATCATCCCAAGAAATCAAGAGGAGGTGTTTTGTAGATAATATATTTGTATCTCCCATCTAATATCCAGCTATAAGAGTGTATATGTGATGTTATTTTGCACATTTTGAGTATTGGGTATAATTGTGGGTATTTGTTGAAGCGTAGAAAAGTTTTGGTGTTTCCGGGTATGCCTAAACGTATTTTATCGCGAAACATAAACACTTTACGCAACTAATAAAAATAAAATGAACAAAGTTAATAATTATACTCAAAATAATTACTTAACACTTGCTTGATGTAAACATTTAATTGTTTGATGCCCGTTTACATTGAATGATCATTTTTAGTTTACGCGATTTAACTTAACACTTTAAAATTAAAAGCAAACGCGTACAATACTAAAAATACATAGTGACTTTATTGACGTCGTAAATAACCCTAAAACACGGGGTGTTATAGTCTTATCCCATTAAATGAGATATGTCCTCAAGGCTTAAGACGCAGAACTTGACGACGGTGTGGTCTTTGTGAAGAGGTGTGGATATTTCTTCCGGAATTGGTCATCACGTTCCCATGTTAACTTAGGACCTTGCCTAGAGTTCCATCGAACCTTGAAAATTGGGACACGGCTTTGCCTTAACTGTTTGACTTCATGATCCATGATTTTGACCGGTTCCTCGACAAATTGAAGCTTGTCATCAAAATGAAGTCCATCCAACGGAATGGCTAATGGTTCGTCGACATAGCACTTTTTCAGGTTGGATACATGAAACGTATTATGAACCCTGCTCAGCTCTTCAAGAAGCTCAAGCTTGTATGCAACGGATCCAACATTTTCCAACACCTTGAACGGTCCAACATACCTAGGGTTCAACTTCCCCCGTTTGCCAAAACGTACGACCCCTTTCCAAGGCAAAACTTTAAGCATAAATTTATCCCCAACTTGGAAGTCCATCGGCTTACGCTTTAGATCGGCGTAACTCTTTTTCCTATCATGGGTGACTTGCATCCTTTGTTTGATCTAGATGATCTTCTCTGTTGTTTCTTGAACTATTTTTGGACCAGTGAGTTGCACTTGTCCAACCTCGGCCCGACACATAGGTGAACGACACTTTTGACTGTAAAATGCTTCAAATGGTACAGCCTTGATGCTAGCGCGATAGCTGTTGTTATATAAGAACTCGACCAACAGCAAATGGTTAACCCAACCCTTTCCGAAGTCGATCGCACATGCACGCAGCATATCCTCGAGAGTTTGAATAGTTCTCTCGCTTTGCTCGTTAGTTTGTGGATGGTACGCAGTACTCATATCCAAGTTATTACCCAAATCCTTCTGAAGTGACCTTCAGAAATTTGATGCGAACCTTAGGTCACGATCACAAATGATTGAGACAGGGATTTCATGCCTCGTGACCACTTCCTTTAGGTACATTCTTTCCAGTTTCTCCATGGGATCAGTTTCCCTCATGGGTACAAAGATTGCAGACTTAGTAAGTCGGTCGACAATCACCCAAATAGTGTCGTAGCCTTGTGATGACTTAGGAAGCTTCGTGACAAAATCCATAGTGATTGTTAGGAACAAGAAAAGTATCGGTCACTTCCAATATATAGTAGTCTTAGCCCGTAGGTAAACATATGATAAGCTTAGTAAGCTAATATGGCCTAAGGCCCATGGAAGCCTTAGTAAAGCCTATTGGCCAGCCTTGTATGTAGTATATATACCCTCTCCATGCCTTAGAGAGGGTGGTTGGTTGGTTGGCTGTTTCATTTCTCATTTCACACACATAATATTATTATCATCTATTCCATATTACTTTCTCTCTTAAGAAACTTTCTAATCCACTTATCTCTCTAGTTCTTGCATAATATCAAAGATTACTAGTATTCTTCAATTGGTATTAGAGCCATAGAGTGGTGTGTTTAGTTTTTGTGTTTGTCTTTTGATTTGTGTTGAAAACCTTTACAAAGAGCAAAATCTTGATTTATAAATTTTCGGCTTAAAAACCTTAAAGTTGTCATTTTTCTTGTTCCTATAAGATTTTTTTGCAAAAAACCAATCATAAATGTGTCTTTTTGAGTTTTGAAAAATTTGGTTTCGTCATAGTTATAACCGAACTACTCGTCGTAGTTGTAACCGAACGAGTTATTTTTGTTGGAACCGAACTAGTTGTTTGTGTTGAAACTGAACGAGTTTATTTTAATTTGAACCGAACTAGTTTGTTTGTGTTGAAACCAAACGAGTTGATTTTAGTTTGAACCGAACTAATTTGTTTGTGTTGAAACCGAACGAGTTGATTTTAGTTGGAACCGAACGAGTTGTTATTAGTTGGAACCGAACTAGTTTTGTGAGGTAGAACCAAACTAGTCAATCTGTGTTAGAACCAAACTAGTGAACCGAACCAGTGGAACTGATCTAGTTTGTTTGTGTTGGAACCGAACTAGTTAACGGAACCAGTTGAACCAATCTAGTTTGTTTGTGTTGGAACCGAACTAGTTAATCGAACCAGTGGAACCAAACTAGTGTTTCTGTTTGACAACCAAACTAGATTACCGAACTAGTGGAACCGAACTAGTCTTTTTGTTGGACAACCGAACTAGTTAATCGAACCAGTGGAACCGAACTAGTCTTTTTCTGTGACAACCGAACTAGTTAATCGTTTTGGGAACCGAACTAGTCAACCTCCTTTGAAAACCAAACTAGTCAAAACCTATCAACTCAAATTTCTAAATTATACGGTTATTTCTTTGACTTGTAAAATCCCATGAAACATTAACTTGTTTTCTCGGTTTTGTCGAGAATTGTAAAATCCCGTGTAGTTTCAAGAATTACTTCAAGACTCGACAACCACATAATCAAACACAATTTCTTTCTACCACCGATCGATCAATTAGTAATCTTTTTGATACCACGTTATCAATGACGACTCTTGCTGATAAATCACTTCTCTCGGGTGGTGACAATAAACCACCGATGCTTGAAAAACATTTGTATGATTCATGGAAAAGCAGAATGGAACTTTATATGATGAATAGACCACATGGTAGAATGATCCTTGCTTCCGTTGAGAAAGGTCCACTCGTCTGGCCATCAATCACAGTGGATGGTGTAACAAGACTTAAGGAATATACTGAGCTCACCCCTGCAGAAGCCATTCAAGCTGATTGTGACATCAAAGCAATTAATATCATTCTCCAAGGCCTTCCAACAGAAATCTATGCTCTTGTGAGTCAACATCGTGTAGCCAAGGATCTTTGGGAGAAGATTAAACTGCTCATGCAAGGAACGTCGTTAACAAAGCAAGAACGAGAGTGTAAGTTGTACGATGAATTTGATAAGTTCACTTACAAGAAAGGAGAGTCGTTACACGAGTACTACTTGAGATTCACACTGCTACTCAATGATATGAACATCTACAAGATGCCACTGGAGCAATTTCAAGTTAATACCAAGTTTCTGAACACACTTCCTGATGAATGGAGCAAATTTGTTACTGATGTTAAGTTGGTCAAAGACTTGCATACTACCAATGTTGATCAGCTTCATGCTTACTTGGAACAACATGAACGACATGCAAATGAAGTTCGTTTGATGCATGAACGTAACTCCGATCCTCTTGCTTTAGTTGCATCTCACCAAATAACACAGTCACCTTATCAAACTCATCAACACACTTACCAAAACACTCAACTTCAACCACCAGCTTCAACATATCCATCTCCACAGTATGGTTCACCTTATCAGTCTCAACAATACTCAACTCATCAATCATCAACACCTCTTTCAGTAACTTATCCATCCAATGATTTTCAATCATCAATTCACCACAACGTTTATTCTCCATCATCATCCATCCCTCAATTGGAATATCCTCCCCAAATTAACCAACAATCTGAATTTTCCCAACAAGACTCCGGTCTAATTGTTCCAGTGTTCCAGAAAGGTGATGATCCCATTGATGCCATCAATCACATGATGTCATTTTTGACTGCAGTTGTCACCTCCCGTTATCCCACTACCAATAATCAGCTGAGAAACTTGTCTAACCCTAGGCAACAAGCTACCATTAATAATGGAAGAGTGACATTACAACCAATTCAGGGGAGACAAACTTCTTTTGTTGCGGGTACTTCAAGGACTTACGCTCCAGGAGCAAGTGGAAGCAATTCTGGAAAACAGAGGACAGTTATTTGCTACAACTGCAAAGGGGAAGGTCACATGTCCAGATAGTACACCAAACTAAAGAGAAAAAGGGATGATTCATGGTTTAAGGTGAAAGTGTTGCTGGTACAAGCTCAAGCACATGGTCAAATTCTGAATGAGGAGGATTTTTGGCAGATCCAGGAATTCCAAAAGCTCAAGCCACTCAGACTGTCATCACTCACAATGCTGCTTATCAAGCTGATGATTTAGAGCATATGATATGACTGTGATGAAATCAACCACTGCAAGTTGTCTCATGGCAAATTTATCTCATTATGGTTCAGATGCTCTTTCTGAGGTACACAATCTTGATAATGTGAATAATAATATGATTAATCAAGATCTGCAGGCGATTCCATCTTCTGAACAGTCGACTGTTGTTGGGACCTGCATGGGACTGAATATAACGGTTAGCTAATGATCATTCTTATTTCATTATCTGTAGAATCACAACATCCAGCCGTTCAGGAATTTTTAACACTTCTAACAACAAAGATGCACTGATATATCTGTGATTTGAACAATGAAATACCTAAGTTGTAATTGTACAAGATAATTGGAAAAATAAAAAGTTAGTGAAACATTAATGCTGAGTTGAAGTATAAGGAACAAGATAAAATCGTTAGAGTGAAGGACAAAATGTTGATTTAAGGTGTAAAGCTTACATTTCAGATTCAAGTGCAGTCTGTAGAGGGTGATCCTTCTTAAACAAATCTTCTGAAATTTAAAAGAAAAGAATCTTTAATTGCAACAATTTCTTTTCTCAAAAGAGATTTTAAGGAAAGAAGAATCTAGGACACACGATAGTGAGATTTCTTTAGTAGAGCGAGCGAGGCATAAAGCTAGATATATTTTTTTTAAAAGAGATCATCGCAATCTGTTAACATGTTGACGAAACCTCAGTTTTTTATAATCATACCACTAAACAAGCTATGGTTTTCAAAATCCTTTCTTTTGAAGAAAGCTAAGCCGTGGAACCAAAGATATATATGGTGATATTATTGAAGAAAATAATCACATTGTGTATTCCCCATGATTGAAGAGACTTAATGCTTGCTGATATAGAGAGTCGTTTAAAATGATTTTAAAACAAAGGATCTTATAATGTTAGAAAAGAAAGTTAATACTACACCAGTCGAGTATGCTCGTCTTAACCAACTTTCTCAAGATTTTGTAAAATGATTTGTTCCACAAACTGAATTATCTGTGAACAAGGCTTTTGGTCTCAAAATTATGTGATATCTATCTGAAACCCACTCTTTCTAGAAGACACCATAGTTGAGGTTCTAAAAAGAAACTTCCTAAAAGCCAGATGGTGAATAAGAGTTTGAAAGAAAACTTAAACACCATCTTGCTGGTTTTGACGTAGTTGTCAAAGAAAGAACCACACCCACAGCTATTAATGAGGGCTCGTTGGGTTCGAACATATATAAGCTTGTTTTAGGGATGAAATAATTCCATTTTAAAAGCTTATGAAGGATTGTTTACACATTCAATTAATATTTGGTTGATAAACTTTTGAAGTCCAACTGTCTTTCTTCAATGGCCAAAAGGCTGTAGAACAACATCGTTTAGAATCCAAAACATTTGAAGTTAAAATGAATCAAGTTTTGAACGAAAACGAACGACTCTTGGAACAAGTAATAAGCAAAGATATTGTGAACATACTTGTGAATTCGTCTGTGAATATTGCTTCTGTGAATGTGCATGAATGTGAAAAGTGTCTCAACTTGTGATGAGCTTTCTCAACAGAAGGTTTTTTGAAAAAGAGATTTATGATAAACTGTTCAAAAGTTTTACCACTCTTGAAAAACATTGCATCTCTTTAGAAGTTGATATTCAACATAATCAGGAAATTTTTCAAAGGGACAATTCTGTTTCAAATCAAAGTGCTCCAAGTTTTGATCAATTGTTTGAATTAAATGAATTGAAAGCTCAGTCCCAAGAAAAGGACACGGTCATAAAGAAGTTGAAAGAGAGAATTAAATCTCTAAGTGGAAAACAGAATGAGGATAAGATTAAAAAGGACTTAGAAGAGATTGAAACTATAAATATTGAATTGGATCATAGGGTGACAAAGCTTATTGCTGAGAATGAGCATTTGAAACAGACCTATAAGCAACTTTATGACTCAATTTAATACCAGCAGTATTCGTATCAAAAGAACACATGATGATTTAATTAATCAAGTCAATCTAAGTTGTGGAAATTTTATGTTTAAATGCTAGTCTTCAGGAAAAAGTTTTGGTAATTACAGCTCTCAAGAATGATTTAAGGAAACTTAAAGGAAAATCTCTAGTTGATAATGACGTTACAAAACACCCTAGTGATCCAGAAATGCTTAAGATTGATGTGGAACCAATAACCCCTAAATTGTTGAATAAACAGACAGCTCACTACTGCCTATAATTAAGCACACCTTAGGAAGGACGCTACGTTCTTAGGGATCTAATTGAACATGTTAAATCAAAGTATCCACTAGATTCATCCTTAGAAACTGCCAGTAGGTTGCATAACTGGTTCAGAGTTGCTTACAACTATCGTTAAACTGCCTTTTAGTATCAACAATGCTGATGGAAAATTAGCGGCTGTGACCCCAAAGAACAAGGACAAAAAGGTTAGGTTCACCGAGCTACTCACATCCTCAGGAAACACAATCACAAAAGCAACCTCTACTTCAAACCTAGTTTCTATAACAAAACCTATGTTGTTCTGTCTACAGGAGTAAAACCCGTATACTAGTGCTTGCAGATCAACCTTCAGGCAATACAAAGAAAGATAGATTCGGCGAACACCAAGTAGTATCAGAAGGAATAAAGTAGGAAGCCACCCTAGGAAAGTTAAATTAGGTTTGAAAATAAAGATTGTGGGTTCACCTAAGAACGGCTATGTGCAACATTCAACGAGTCTTTAATGCGTATTCTGAACTTAAATGTGTTGAGTGTAATGGTTGCTGCAATTTGATAATCATGTTTTGTGTGTTCTGATTTTATCACTAATGTGATTGCTTGTAAAATAATCTAAATTCTGTTACAAAGTTCAAGAGGAAAAGTTTTGGAAACATAACAGGAAAGTGTTTTCAAATATTGGGATAATCTGGAGACCTAATGGTCGAACCTTCACTATAGTGGTATGAATGCCTTTAACTAGGATTACCACAATACTGAAGTACCCTGATAGGAACCAACTGCTTAGAAAAATGAAAAACCTAAGCATGTTTTAACATTTGTTTACTCAAGGAACCAGGAAATCTAAAACTATGTCCATATTAGCAAATCTAAGGTTTTATTATCTGTCTTTGCTAAACAAAAAGGAACAGACATCTTGGGGATCTTAGTTTCCGATGTTCCATCTTCATACTATTGCTGAATGAGGTTGTCCAAATTGTTCTCGGTTTTTGGATCCGGCTGACTCCAAGATATGATTGAAAGATCGCTCTCAGCTCACCAAATTTGTCAATAATTTTTTTGGGTATAGTCAATTTGGAAATTGATCATGTGGCAAAGATATCAAGTTTTTCTTTTTAAATTTGGGAGTGGGATAAAATTTATTTTTCAGATTGGGAATGTTATGATCTCTAGGCTTTACTATGTGGAAGGACTGGGATACAACTTATTCTCCGTTGGGGTAATTCTGGACTCGAACCTTGGATGTTGTTTTCTTAAACACACATGCTTCATTAGTTATTTGGATGTGTTGGTCTATTGACTGGCTTAGAGGGTGCAACAACTTGTATACTCTGTCTCTTGGATATATAATGGCGTCCTCTTCTATATGTATCTTATCAAAGGCCTCAAAGACTAAGTCCTGGATATGGCACCGACATCTGTCTTATCTGAACTTTGGTGCAATGAACCATTTAGCTAGACATGGTCTTGTTCGAGGTCTTCCTAAGCTTAATTTGAAAAGGTACATCTGTGTTTTGCTTGTGCAATGGGCAAGCAAGAGAAACCACACAACATAAATCTGAAGACCACCAACAAGAAAAACTCTATCTTTTACACATGGATCTTTGTGGACCAATGCGTGTCATAAGTATTAATGGAAAGAAGTACATCCTCGTCATTGTCGATGATTTCTTCAATTTACATGGGTTACGTTCTTTTGGGTCAAAGATGAAGCTCAGATTTCATAATCAATTTTTCTCAAGATGATCAAAGTGCAGCTTAAAGTTACTCTCGCCCAAACGATAAGAAAGATATATAACTAATATTATTAATCACTTTGCGTGAATAACTTATGTGAAGTTGGTATCTCTCATGAATCATTTGTTGCTAGCTTTCACAACAAATGGGAGATTGTAAAAAGAGTAATCGTACCACTATTGATGTGCCGCACAATGTTGATTTATGCAAAAGCTCCATTATTTTTATGGGCAGAAGCAGTTGCTACCGCTTGTTACAACCAAATTCTTTCCATTGTAGTCTTTGTCACGGAAAAAAACTCATAGGAGCTTTTACATGGACAAAACTCCAGACTTATCATTTATCCATGTATTTGGTGCACTCTGCTATCGAAAATGATAGTGATAATTTGGAAGTTACAACCAAAAGCTGACATTGGTTTTCATTGGCTATGCACTACAAAGAAAGCATTTAGAATTTTCAACAGACGTACCAGGTCGAATCATTGAGATATTCTATGTAGATTTTGATGAGGCTGACTGCGATGGTTATGAAACGCAGTTCTGGACCTGATTCTGAAATGACTCATGCAACAATCAGATCAGGACTCGTGCCAAAACTTCTCCTTCAACACCGTTTATACCACCTTCAAGAACTGACTGAGATATTTTGTTTCAACTGATGTTTGATGAATTACTCACTCCTCCACTAAGTGTTGATTACCTAGCCCCTAAAGTCATTGCTCTAATTGCTGAAGTAGTTGCTCCAGTTCCTGCTGTATCAACCGGTTAACCTTTTTCAACAACAGTTGACCAAGATGCACCATCACCAAGTAACTCTCAAACAACACCTAAAACTACCTACCCCTGTTCTTATGATGTTGAAGGAAGATAATCATGGATATTGAAGTTGCACATATGGGTAATGATCTGTACTTTGGTGTCCCAATTCTAAAAATTCCATTTGATCAATCTTTATCATCGGATTCTATTCATACAATTGTGCATCCCGATCACTAAATTTCTGAACATAATAGCTAATGGGACTTAAGGATCATCCACTTAATAACATAGTCGGTGAACTCGCTAGACAGTTTCCACAAGGGCACAATTACATAAGCAAGCTCTTTTTCTGTATTCGATGCTTCCTCAACGCTGTGACCAAGACGTATAATATGTTTGACTCATTCATGTGGATAATGCATGACTGAGCTCTATATGTGCGAACGCTTGAAGTATGGGAAGATGTACCATGACCAGACAAAGTCTATGGTTATTCTTTGAGTGGATCTACAAATTGAAGCTAGGACGAAATGGGAGGTATTCCTTAAGAACCAAGGCTCGATTAGTGGCTCGTGGTTACCGTTAAGAAGGGGGAATTGATTTTGAAGAATCTTTTGCTCTGGTTACAAGATTAGAGGCTATAAGGATTTTTCTCGCGTTTGCCGCTCACATGAATATGGTCGTCTACCAAATGGATATGAAGACTGCGTTTTTGAATGGTAATCCGCGGGAAGAGGTTTATGTTAGCCAGTCGGACAGGTTTGTGAATCCAGATAACCCCAATTACGTGTACAAGCTTAAGAAGGATCTTTATGGGTTAAAACAATCTCCACGCGCGTGGTATGAATTGTTGTCTTAGTTCTGAATATCCCATGACTTCTCCAAAGGCTCAGTGGATAATTCTTGTTCATTTGTTGGAAGAAAAGATTTTTTTTCGTAATATATGTTGATGATATTATCTTTGCTGCATCTATACCTGAACTTTGTGACCTATTTGCTAAAATCATGTATTCAAAATTTAAGATGTCATATGAGGCAAAATCTCATTTTTCTTAATGATACAAATTCTTTCAAAATCCCAGAGGCATCTTTAAATTAACAGTCAATTTATGCCCTTGAATCTTTATGAAATACGGTTTTGTTCATTGTTGTGACCCAGTGGATACCACATGGTGCAAAAATCCCCAAAACTGATGAGCAATAAAGTAGGGAAAGCAGTTGATCCGTCACTCTATCTTGGCATGATTTGCACTCCATGATTACTTACAACCAATAGACTGACTAAAATTTGCTATAATGCATGGTGGTGCCCGGTATCCGGCTACGGCCTACCGAAAAAGCACTAATTGCGGTCAAAAGGATCTTTCGGTTAAATGAGGGAACGTTTAATCGGGGACTATGGTATCAAAGGATTCTTCAATGGCACTAACAGCATTTGCAGATGCGGGATCCATGTGGTTCGTAAGATTACGCCGTAGCACATTTGGTAGTATGCAGTTCTTGGGAGATTAGACTTGTTAGCTGGTCATCAAAAAGGCAGAAAAGCGTTGCGATATCGTAGAAGTTGATATATTTCTATGTCTGGAGTTGTGCTCAAATCCTTTTGAATGAGATCGTCGCTTACGACTATGGCCTTGGATTCAATAAAATTCCAATGTACTGTGATAACAAAAGCGTTATTGCCTTATGCTGCAACAACGTTCACATTCCAGGTCGAAGAATATAAGACATTACTATTTCACTTTATCAAGGAGCATGTTGAGAATGGGGTGATTGAACTTTACTTTGTCAATACGGAGTATCAACTGGCGGACATCTTCACAAAAGCCCTTGCAAGAGAAAGAATTGAATTTCTTATCAACAAGCTAGGAATGCGGAGTTTTACGCCGGAGACTCTCAAACAATTGGCAGATGAAGTTGATGAATAGTGGTGGTACCTATTCAAATATCCTGTATCATATGTATATATTCTAAAACCATAAAAACCAAAAAGATTTTTCATTTTTAGAAAACTTTTATAAAAACAAAATACAAAAATATAAAATATTTAAAACCAAAGAAAAAATTAAAAAAATGAGAAAAATATAAAAAGAGGTAATAATGGCATGTCTTCTGAAAATCGATAACATTTACGGTCTTAGAAATGTCATTCAATAATGATACGAGGCTGTAAATGAAGTTCGAGCAGAAGTTCAAATGTTTTCAAAACATGCCAAATGGCTTGCTATTATTTCAGATAGCAACCCGGTCATCATCTTAAAGGCAAGTATTCCGTCAAAAAGGAAACTTGACCTCTCAACGGGAATTTATTCTCGGGCATGGTCTACTTTATGACCATGCAAAGGCTTGTGATTACTTTGCATCACAACCCGTGCTTCCTATATTTCCATAAGTGTACGTGTCAGTGCGCTTATGTGTTAAAATAAGAGAAATCTTATTTTTGGTGTTTGTTTTTCAAAGATATAACATTCCTTCATCAGAAAATGTTTTCTCAGAGACATTCGACTTCTCAAACAATGACTACAGCTCTTTAAATAGAAAACGGGTCACTGTTTGAGGGGGAGAAAATGTCAAAAAATTCTTCTTCATAATAATCATGAGGTTAATTGGAAAAAGGTTTTAAACAAATAATGGAATATCGTTTAAGGAAAGATAATTGAGCTTACCTTTCGTGTGCCTTATATGTTATGTGTTTTTGCCTTTAGGGAGTAATTACGCAAATATAAGTTTCTTAGGTACTTTAGTTAAAACATTAGGGACCAAAAGGTTGCATAAAAACGATGTTTAAACTTTTTTTTTTAAATGCCTAATAAATCTTATATGTGTGAATTTAAAGGGTTAAGTAACTTGAGGGGCCAAATGTGTCAAAATTAAATTTTTGTTAATTACCCCACCCACCCCACCCCGTTCCCTGTTTACACAAACACACACACTTCACATTTTTCCTCACACTCTCACTCGATCGATCGTCATCACCTCCATTTCCATCTCTTGTTATTTTTTGCATCTAAGGTATAACTACAAGCTCGTTCTACACTCCCTATACATCTCAAACATTGTAATTTTCGAATTAGGGTTTATCAAAATTAAAAGTGTTCAAATCTTCAAAATTGATTGACGGGTTTTGATGCCATTGGTGTGTAGACATCCTGTTTAAAGCAATTTTAGATGAACTTATCATATGAATGAGTTATGACCGATTGTTTGCTCAAAAAATTTGGAGGTTTGGGAGATAATGTAAAATGTTTGTGGGTTTTATAATAGAATGCACGCTTATCAATTATTAAAAGTGTTTGAGCCATCAAATCTCACCCTTGTGCAAAAATAATTGAATGAATGTGCTAAATGTGTAAATGTGTTCGTTTCTTGTGAATTCTTGATAAATCAATGGATAAATGGTGTTTGACTTGTAACTAAATGATATCTTTATGATAATAAATGGCAAATGATCAACTTGTATGCAAAATTCATGTCTTGTGAATCTTTGTGTGCAACACCGAACTAGACAAAACATCTAAAACCCGATCAAGTTATACTCTTTGGGAACCGATCTAAAATGAACGCTTTAGGAACCGATCTAAATAAACGCTTTGGGAACCGAACGAGTAGAAGTCGCTTAAGGAACCGATTCTAGTCATTGATCCTTAAGGACCCGACTTAGTCAGTTCCCTTTAGGAACCAATCAAGTCAAGTCATTTTAGGGCCCGATCTAATCTAGTTCTCTTAAGGGAAAACCGATCTAATCAGTGTTTCAAGAACCGATCGAGTCTGTACCTTAAGGAACTGATCTTGTGGTTTTCTTAAGGAACGATCTAGTTGTTGGTGTTCAAGGACGATTATAGTAAGATTTCTTCAGGACTACGATCTAGTCAGATTTGGACCAATCAAACATTTAAGATAAAATTTCAACCTTTGAAGCAAATTACAAACTTAATTTAGCAGGTAATTAAAATTGGTTAATTTGTTATCTAATTAAGGTAGAATAGGCTTAAACATAAGGTAAAATCAAGGTTAACTAATAGCAACTTAGGTTATCTAAATTCTTTACTAGGTAGAATACTGCGATTCCTAAATTGTTAAAATGGTTGCCTTAATTCCTTAAGCTCATAAGTCCACCTAAGTTGCCATCTAGTGGAATATATCTTTACAAGTGTTAAAAGTCTTACATGTCTTAATTTTCACAACATGATGACACAAAAACGTTATGATAAAAGGTCTATATAGTAATATATAAATATTGGATATATATAAAACTGTATTGTATCCTTTCTTTAAGCAAAACATGGAACCACAAGAGCTAAACAGATTGCATTGGATGACGCTTTAGTTGCTCCTGCCAATCGTCTCAAGATTGGCAAAAGTAATTTTCGACTAAGCTCAAATCTCAAGTCTAAAGAAGCAACTCTTCAAGTGGTCTATGATGTGTTGAAACTCACTCCCTTCTACAAGGCATTCCAGACCTCATCTAATATTTTAGAAATATACATGCAAGAGTTTTGGGGACATGCTAAAGTTCATCATCATCACTTCACTTCGAGATGAACAACAAGAAACATTATTGTTAATCTTGAGTATTCAGAGAATGCATTCAAATTACTTAACTCCCAATCTGTATTAAGGAACTACCTTTGAGATGCTGTTCATCACATTTCTAAGAGATCTTAGTCGCAGTGGTGAGATTAAAATGATCACCGATGTCAATGTCAACAAGTTGCATCAACCTTGGAGATCATTTGCTGTGATTATCAACAAATGTCTGAGTGGAAAAGTACCAGATATGACAGTCTTCGACTATCTCAAGCTCAAATCTTTGGGCTTAGCTTACCTATAAGAGGAACAGTGGACTTGCCTACCTTCCATGGAAGATTTTTTGTATCAAGTAGAGAATAAAGCAATGTCAAGAAGAGTAATGAGATGTATACCCTAGCTATTGAAAGTCATCATCAATTTCTTCATGGCTAAGGATCAATCAATTCCAAGAACAGTGTAAATTGGCACTATGCCAGGGATGATTACATGTTCACCACGATTAAGGTTGTCTCTAGGCATGAAGACACACAGCTATATGGTGCCATCTTACCTAATGAATTGACAAATGAAGACATCAGAAAACTCTGAATCTTTCAAAGGTACTATTGCATTGCTTCAGGAGTGAACCTATGAAAACAAAAAGAAAGTCGTCAAGAAAGAAACAAATTGGATCCGACACGACAACAACTTCTTCTACCACTAAAGGCAAAAGACTCAAGACTTCAGCAAAAACAGTTAAACCTGCCAAGAAGAAGCAACCTGCAAAGACGTCTATAGACAAAGGTCTCACAGTGTTATCTGAAGTTGCTTTAACAGAAGCTGAACAACTGAGAAGACTGTACAAGCACCTAAAGCTTCTTCCGGTAAAAGAATCAAATCTGCTGCTAAGGTGACTAGATCAGGAAAGAAGAAGCAACTTGCTGAAGGACTAGAGACTTTGTCTGAAATTGCATTGTCTGAGGCTGAACAGATGAAACTGGCCATCGAAAGAAGCAAAACACAACTTCACAGCTCTCAACCCAGCGGTTCAGGTGCACATGAAGGAACTGGTGTTACACCAGGGGTTCCCGATGTACCTACATATGGATCTGATGATGAGCAAATATCTTGGAAGTCTAGTGATGAAGAAGATGATGATGATGAATCAAACTTAGGCAAAGACGAAGATGATGATGATCAAGAAGATAATGATGATCAAGATAATGATAATGATCAAGATGATGGTAATGAGTTTGATTCAGATAATGATGGTGATGACTTTGTTCATCCCAAGTTTTCCACTCATGATGAAGAAGATAAAGAAGAAGATAGCTTTGATCCTAGGGTTCAAACACCGTCTCATGTGGAATCCACTGATGATGAAGACAGTGATGAAGAAATTCAAGGTGCGAATGTTGAGGGAGACAAACAAGATGAAGAGGAGACAAATGAAGAGGTCGAAGCAAATGAATTATACAGGGACGTGAACGTCAATCTGGAAGGACGAGATATTGAAATGACAAATGCTCAACAGACCAATGTTCAACCTACTCAAGTAACAGAAGATACTCATGTGATAATCACCGCTCTGGTCAATCCTGAAGGTCAACAACAGAGTTCTTCTGTGTCATCTGGCTTCGTTTCTAACATGCTCAACCCCAGTCCAGATACAGGAATTGACTCTATATTCAATCTTAACACTGAGTCAACTTCTTTGGTAGATGTTCCGGTTACTGCTATTGCTGAGCCACCTCTCTTGTCTGTAACAACCACTCCTCCACCACCCACTCCTCTCATCACACATCTGCAACAAACACCAGTTCCTACACCAGCAACTGTTCCAAGCTCCTCCCTTCAAGATCTTCCCAACTTTGGCTCTTTATTCGGGTTTGACCATAGACTAAAAACTTTGGAAAACAATTTCTCAGAGTTCAATCAAACGAATCAATTTGCTGCAGCAGTTTCTTCAATTCCCGGCATTGTTGATGCGTACCTTGCCAACAAGATGCATGAAGCCGTTAAAACAGCTGTTCAGTTACAATCCGAAAGACTCAGAGATGAAGCCCAAGCTGAAAATGCAGACTTCATCAACAAACTTGATGATAACATTAAGAAAATAATCAAGAATCAAGTCAAGGAACAAGTTAAAGCTCAAGTCTCTAAGATTTTGCCAAAAATTGAGAAGACTGTCAATGAACAACTCGAAGCTGAGATTCTGACTCGTTCATCCAATGAATCTAAGACATCCCATGCCGTAGCCGCCAACCTATCTGAACTCGAGCTTAAGAAGATTCTTATAGATAAGATGGAGAGTAATAAGTCAATCCACAAATCTAATGAACAGAAGAATCTCTACAAGGCATTGGTTGACGCTTACGAAAGTGACAAGCTTATACTTGACACTTATAGAGATACTGTTTCGTTTAAAAGACGTAGAGATGATAAGGATAAAGACAAAGAACCCTCCGCTGGATCAAACTGGGGTTCCAAGAGAAGAAGAGCTGGAAAAGAACCAGAGTCTACCAGTGCACCAAAGGAAAAGACCTCCAAGACAGCTGGTATAGTCAACTGAAGGGTCCAAATTACATCATAAGTCTGCTGGCGAATCTGCTCAAGCAGAGGAGCCAATGCACATTGCCAAAGATTTGGAAGAACCCGCACATCAGGAGTTTGAAACAGGAGTTACTAAAGATCAACCTAATGAAGAGACCTCTCAGCTTCCTGATTGGTTTAAGAAACCAGCAAAACCTCCTACTCCCGATCGTGATTGGAACAAGACTTTGCCTGATGCTCATGGACCTGTTTAACCTTGGCTAAGCCCTTTGGCCTAGATGGAAGATCCACGTGAGTCGTTTAATGAGCTAATGGACACTCCTCTTGACTTTTCAGCATTCGTGATGAACCAGATCAAAGTTGATACTCTAACTCCTGAATTATTAGCCGGTCCAACATTTGAGCTTATGAAAGGCACATGCAAGAGTCTGGTCGAACTTGAATACTTCTTTGAAGAAGTCTACAAGGCAACCACAGAGAAACTAGACTGGAACAACCCTGACGGACAGCAATATCCTCATGATCTGCTAAAGCCACTACCATTGATACCTAACTCTCGCGATCGTCAAGTTATACCGTTTGATCACTTCATCAACAACAACCTTGCGTATCTATGTGGTGGTGTCTCAAGCCAAACCTATGCAACTTTCGTTACGAAGACCAAGGCTGCAGATTATGGTCATATCAAATAGATTGAAGAGTTGGTCCCTAACACAATGTGGAGTCAAATAACGGTCAACTACAACAAATATGCTCTTTATGGAATCTCACATTAGGGGCACAAACGTCAACAATTCTATGGATTTGCTGCTAACAGGGAATCTGCTTGTAATGTCTACTACAAATGTCGAATCATTGCTGTCACGAAGCTTCAGATTGTCGAATGGCATGGTTACAAACATTTGGATTGGATCACC